>MU227600.1:2872489-2883801 GCA_018584345.1 Thuja plicata | reverse complement strand
GCAGAATGAATTTGAAATGAGCATGATTGGTCCTATAAAATACTTTTTGGGACTGAATGTAAAGCAGATAGATAAAGGTATATTCATTAATCAGTCAAAATATGTGAAGGAAATATTGAAGACCTTCTAGATGGAAGACTGTAAGCCAATATGCACTCCCATGATAACAAGAAGAAAGATTTCAAAAGATGATGATTCCACAGTAGTTGATAAGACATTGTATAAATCTATGATTGGTAAAATCATTTATCTAAATCAATCTAGACCTGACATATCTAATGTAGTTGGCATTGTTGGAAGATTTGCAGCTGAACCCAAGCAGAATCACCTAATGGAAATCAAGAGGATATTCAAATATCTAAAGGGAACTATAGACTATGGTTTATGGTATCCTAAATCAAAGAATGTACAACTTCATGTGTATATAGATGCAGATTGGGAAGGTTGTATTGATGATAGGAAGAGCACTTTAGGAGGAGTAGTATTTCTTGGAGACAGGTTGGTTTCTTGGATAAGCAAGAAGCAGAACTGTATTTCTCAGTCAACAGTAGAAGCTGAATATGTTGCAGCAGCACTGAATTATTCAACCATGGTTTGGATCAAGTAGATGGTTAAAGACCTTGGAATTCAGGTTGATTATCCTATTGTTATTCACTGTGATAACACTAGCACTATCAACATGTCTAAGAACCCTGTGATGCATGCAAAGACAAAACACATAGAGATCAAGTACCATTTTCTGAGAGAAAAGGTTGCAGACAAAGAACTGAAATTGGACTATGTGAGCACAAATGAACAGTTGGAAGATATTTTCACAAAGCCCTTATCAAAGGATACTTTTGAGTATCTCAGATAGAAGATGGGAGTAATTCCTTCTCGTGAGTCTGTCTAGAAGAAGCACCAAGGATATCAGTCATTAAGTGACTGATGAATGGTTGACTACTCTACTTCTGGAGTAGTACATGTGCCTAATTGTTTATGGCACCCTTTTCCATTGATGTCAAAGGGGGAGTATATAGTAAGGGGAAGCATATACTCTGGGAGAGTATATACATGGAACAAAAACATAGTCAGAGGAACTGCAGCAGTATAGAGAAATCTTTGATGAAGATATTGAGAAGATTGTAAAAGAAAGAGGACACAATGAACAGAGGATGTTTTTGATATCATATGTTGCCATCAATGTCAAAGGGGGAGATTGTTGGAGATTTGATTATGTGCAGTTGATTGATTGTATGTTTGTCATTGATGACAACATATAATACATAGTAGAGATTCTGTATGTACTTATCAGAATGATGACATGAAGACTTGTGTGGTTAGATACATGTTTTTGACATGTTTATTATGTTATGTTCATACACGCAGATCCAGATATGATGTTTTAGTCAAGTTGTGTAATTTTGTTATTGGCAGTTACAGTTTTGGAAGAGTATCTGTTCAGAGCCAACGTATGTAACGTGTTTCTTGAGTTGCACCTATCTTCAGGATATGCGTGTGTATATTCATGATTAGTTATGAGTTGATGATAGTTATCTAAAGGTGCCAAATGTGTTTCAAGAAGATTGCAAAGTTAGAGATAATTTGGTGAGGCTGACTTAGTGAAGCGTTGCATATATTCAGTTTATACTTGCGTGGTTGCAATTATGCTTGCATGCTTAGTAGAGCCGACAAGGATTTTATGAAGAGTTGTCTTACAGGTCCCTTGATCTTATACTTTGAGGAAGATACTTATAGCAAGTCATTTGTGATATGCTATGTGTGAATGATATGAAAAGAGACAGAAGATGTACATAGTAGAATATCATATGTGGTTCATTCATCAAGAGTCTATGTGAAGAAGAAGTAAAAGATTATAATACACTGGAACTGATCAAGACAACAGGTCTACTATATAGTTCATCATCAGATATAGTGCATATCTGTTATATAGAAGGTTGTAGCCTTCACCATTAAGCAGTGAGATTTTGGATAGTGACTCCACCACCCCTAACACGGTTATTTGTAAAAGGCTCCTAACAGGGTCCGACCCTTAACCAGGTCAATATACTTATTGCATTGTAAAGTACAACTCCTAATAGGGTTGAAATATCTTCTAACAAGGATTACCATAAATAAGTATAGTTCATCATGGGTGCTAATTCCCACCAGGGTTTTTACCATTTGGTTTCCCCGTAATCAAATTGTGTGTTGTGTACTATGTTATCTGATTATGCATTTACTTTATTGTATTCTGGAGTTAAAGAAGTAAAATGAAGTAAATTTACTGATAACTGATTCACCCCCCNTTCCCCCCCCCCCCCCCCCCTCTCAGTTATCCTTTGGGACTATTCTAACAGAACTGTGACAGATTTCAAGGGCAAACTCCCACCAAAATTAAGCCTACCTACAAATCTTTAGCAAGCATCACATCTTTTAACATAATTATGGGCATCCTTGAAGATAGTAGGCCACCCAAAACCAGACCTGGTAATCTTATGTGTAGTAGTCTTAGCCATGTAATGGACATTTGGGGAATGCTAATTTAATTGTTTTAGTGAGTTGTATTGGTTCAAATCATTTCTATGAGTGTTTTTTCAAAAATATAAGTACATAAAATCAATATTTTGTTGTGTTAAGATTAGTGTAGTATTTGAATAGTGTTGATGTTAATTTGTGAAAAGAAAGATTGAAGCCACAAAATACTTTTTATCGTAGGTAAGATCTATTGATAGCTATGTTACCACAAACGCGATGTTTGGATGTCAGTTTACATTTCAACGAGTGAAACAAGTTTCCCATTATGAAACAATCATTTCATAATTTCCTACTTTGGAATTTTTTCCCTTCAATTTCAAAGAGTTAACAACATTGTAATGGTTATCTCCATTATTTTAATATATACGTGACAAGTGGAGTTAAGTCTGCCATCAATATATTGTCTAGCATGCATGACTTTAATTTGTATTCACTAATGAAAAGATGAAAAATTATCATAGAAAAATATAATATATTAATAAATGATTTATAATATAAACATTTTAATCAATAAAAGAAAGTTAAAATATAAAAACATGTTTTATGATTTTTATTTATAATTAGTTTAAAAATTGTTTTTTAGTATAATTAAATTTGTTTTAAATTATTATATAAAAATTTAATAACTAACTAATTTATAATAATAATAAATTGTCAATAGAAAACTAAAATTTAAATAAAAATTCAAAATTAAACTATTTATAGTTTCTTTTTACACAACCTTTAAATATTTCATTTTTCATTATGTTTTCATTACTGTTATGATTTCTATTTCTTATTAGATTGTCGTTGTCATTGATATTTCTATTTTTATTGTTGATAACATAGATTGATAGAGGTGTTAGACTTCATTTTCACAAATGGTTCCTTGTTGCAAGAAAGTCTCACTCAACAATTTTGTGGTCGATCTACTATTGAGGCCTTAATTTTGTTGGCACGAATCTTTTGGCATGGGACTTCTCTTTCAAAGTGGCTACACTATATTTATGAATGAGTCATACACCTGCAAACCATTTATCATCTCCATAGGCTCATTTAGTTTATGTTGAGTCCTTTTAGGACTTCATTTGAACTTCATAATAGATTTTCCATTCCAAGAAAGTAATTGTAATAAATGCAGGTGGATGGCATTATTCAAGGAACTAGTATTTGCAATATGGAGTAGCAACACAACAACACCATATTCAGACCCTAGAGTCTCAACACTACATACCTAGTGCACATTAAAGCACACCTTTCATTTATAGATTTTGATCACCATCAACTCTCAAGAAAAGTCAAAATCCTTGCAAGAATGCAATATTGAAGGAGCATATGACATGTTGAGTACATGAAGTTCCAAATTGGAAAAACATGACACTCAACAAGAGTAGACATCTTCTTAGATCATAATCAAGTTCTTCCCTTGTGGGAACACGCTCTAGACTTGGTCAATAACAAGTGTTAAAATTCACTTGCAGATCTCCTCCAAACAACAAGAAAACTAATACATGAATTTTGGATTCAATCACTCCATTTTTATTGACAAAGTAGTCAAATTAGTAACGAGAAATGTTTCTAGATTCAATTGTATCTCATTTTTTGCATCAACCTTTCAAATCATACTCCATGATTAATCATCGAGAGGATGGATCACAAAGTATGATTCGAAATGTCGATGCCAAAATTGAGACACAGTTGGATCCAAAAACATTTTCCATTATTCAATCATGGAATGTGAAAATATTATGAGTTTAAAAGTCAAATTAGTGTTTTTTGGTCATTTTATAGGGGTGGGGGGATTTTGTTTTTGTCAATATTTTCACCCATGGAAGAAAAATTAGATAAATGTATTGTCATTAGAATGTTTTTTCCATAAAAATTCCAATGAGTGATTGGACATATAGGTTTGATCATATCTTAGAGAATTTTTTAATCATTTATTGGATATGTAACTAAAAATAGGTTATTTAGTGAGAAATTGATTCTCAAATAACTTTTATTTGGTATCTCAAATTTGAGCACATTGTTTTTTCAAAAGTGCATGTTTTGAAATTCCCTATGCAAAAAACCCTAATGCATCATAAAATCACTAAGTTATAAAATGCCAGAAATTGTGGGTCACCTAATATTGAATCAAGGGGGTATCTTTATTCGTGCCTATGAGTGGTTTTGTGAGTTATTTCATGAATAATTTCATACTTTACCTATACTTCTCTTGAAAGACTGTCTTGATTCATGTATTTAAACACTTCCATGAAGTCATGCCTTTGAGCACTTCCAAATGTTCTTGAGTACTACATCATATGGAGATGACCAATATAGTCCTATGACATGCATTGTCATATCATTACTTGTTTCTACATATGAATCTAGAAACACATCAAAGAAATCATGAACAATTCCTTACAATGAGATATGTATATGAGTTTTCAATATTGGAGGCTTCAAAACTAGTATAATCAATTTTGATCTTTGGATCATGTACAAAATTTAGCAACATTGATATTACTTCCATCAAAGTAGGAATGGGAAGTCATATTGCACACATTTGTGGTGTTTTCAATTAGTGTAGATCATATTTATGATCTAGTGTCAAGCTTATACATGCATCACATTATGGGAGAGTTGCATAGTCTCTCATTTATCTCCTATGGAGAGGAAAATTCATTATACTAGTGCATAGAAGTATTCTTGGGGGGATATCATGAGTTATTTCTTCTTTGACTTATCTTCTTCACTTGTGCATTCATTATTGTATCATTTCTCTTTCTAGAGAGGATTTTTGTTCCCCTTGGGTTATCTCCTTTGCTTTGTTTATGATAGACTTGTACATGAGTAGCTAACATGGCCTAATAGTTGAGACCCATCATCATGCATATATTACTCCCTAATTTCTACTTAAGGAGAGGTGTTAGTGTAAATAGTTTCATTACCTAACTAGTTGTTGTTAACACTTTAGATAGATCAAAGAAAAAAGAGAAAAATGTGGTGTATAGAATTACCCTTCATCAAGCCAAAGTGAAGAAGATATTTGACAGAAAGGCTATGCCCTGCAATTTCATGATGGGAGATTCAGTATTGCTTTAGGAAAAGAGAAGAGATCCTAAAAGTTATCATGAAAAAATGGATTCTCTATGGTAGGTAATTTCAAGGTCAGTCAAGTATGTGGAAATAATTCTTTCAAGTTGGTATATCTAGATGGTACAATCTAGCCTCATACTTATATTGGGAAAGATCAAAAGTTGCCAAATATAAAACATGTATCACAGTTTGTATTTGTTCATTATTAGTTAGGTATTTTTAAGTCTAAGTTTTGGTGTCTTCTTTTGTTTATTCTTTAAGTGTCTTCAATTGTTCTTCATTGAATTACTTTCCCATTGGTTAGCTTAATTAGATATTTTGAGTCCCTTTTGCATCTTTGTCATTTTATGTCCCCTAATAGATCTAGTTGTTGCAATGGATCTGGTCATCCTCTTTTGGATTTTATTCACCCATTAATGAAAATAATTTTAGTAATTTTAAGTGTCTATCAATCCTATCCTAGAACTCTTAAGTCTTTGTGAATCTTTTTAAAACATTGAGCACTTAATTTTTTTTATCTTTGTCAGTCTTTGTGAATGATTTAAAAACCATCATCGAGATCTGACACAGTTTTCACAATCCTTTTGATACTTGAAAAAGGCATCAGAACCCGCTTATAGTCCTTTCAAAGTCTCCTTCTTTGAAAAAGTGCTCAAGTTTCCTTCAAGTGTCAGGTCAAATTTTGGTTCTTAGAAACACTTTGTGAGCCATCAAGATTCTCAAAACCTTATTTTCTTTCAAGAAGATCCTCTCTTCCACCAATTATAAATTAATCAAACTATCCATATATATAGTAGGAGTTGGGGTCTCACCCTCCTAAGATAAAGATATAAGTGGGAGACAAATTGATTCATTCCTTGTGATTGAAAATAAATGTATATACCCACATTTGCATAATATATTTATATTTTTTTAAATATGAAACCTTTAATATAATATATCTCTCACTATATATGTATGTAGACATGTACCTATAATTTTGTTAAACTACCTTTTATGGTTTTTATGTTACAAATAAGAAATGTTGAAAAGGTGATTTTCAATTTACAATGCTGACACAAATTACATATGATGTGGTTTAGAAATACAATATATATGCATTCGATGATGCTAACATAGAAGGTGCCAACTTGAAGTATTTTGGAGAAGTCGTGGATGTGCACATGATGTTTGGTAAAGCTTTGGATATTAGAAAGGATATTAGTTGCACACCTAAAGGAAATTGATAGAACTTTTATTGACTCCTAAATATGATACAATATAATTTTCCTCATATACATGAGTTTGAAAAAAATGCATTTAATTTGGTCGTTGATTTTGAAATTGAATTAATAGAATTTAAATATTCAATCTTCGAAATTTGAAGTTGCAATATTTGTATGAAATCTATGATATCACTAAATATTGAAAATTCATTTATTGTGATATTTAAAAGAGGATACTTACACCATTTTATGTTTGTGCAAATACCTATAGTAAATGATGTTGATACACATGATATGAAAGAAAGTATGGGAGAATATGTGTTGGAGATCCCATCTAGTAAACAAGGGCTTGAATTTATTATATCTAAGGCACCAATAAGTGTACACTAAGATATATGTAAATATAAATTGTTTGAATTTTACATCCTCTAGAAGTAGATGGTTATTGTAAACATTAAATTTATAAATTGATTAAAAAATATGTATTTAGGATCAATATTTTAAGTGCACTTGCATGTATTTTATCCATCTTCAATAGTAAACTACACACATGTTAACATGTATTAGTGCATGTGGAATATTTTACTAGGATTTTGATTTTATTTTATTATTTATTTAGAAGGAATTAATCCAGAGGTTAGGTGTGAAACAATGAATGGTATTGGTCATGAATAATTGGTAGTACATCTCCTCTCTTGGACTTATACATGAAGGGTAAGATAATTTAGCGACCTCAACATAACTACAAAAGGATGTTTTACGAAGTAAATAAAGAAAGAGTGTAAAATGAAACATGTTTAGTTCATATAAAACTATTTTATTATGAAGTGTGATGCCTTCAAAGACAAAATAGTCAAGCAAACAAAAATAATAACAATTTTTTTTCAGCACAATTTATTCAACAAAGAAACTATTGAGAAGATGGAGACACTCATCATCTCCTTGAATATGAAAAGGACTAAAATGATAGAACCAAATAAAAAAGCTAATACTGAATCAATTAAAGAGTTAGGTGTGCAACAAATGGGCAATTATTAATACATGGACAACTAATAGAAGAGAGGGTCCTATAGTGGAGCACTCTAAATTTGTCGTACTACTTACTTGTCAAGTCTCTACTTGAAAACTTTGGTTTCAAGCTCACATGTTCAGACATGATGTCACATCATGTTTTGTTCCGTTGACGTGTCCAAAATAGCCCTCCAAAAAGTAAGAACCACGGTTGTGCACTAAGTCATGTTCATTTGTATGCAAATGTGTCATCATATACTTGGTTACCTTTCAGGTTTTATGAAATATTTTTGGAGATGACACTTTTTGTGCTCCACTCAAGGACTGATTTTGCCCAATTACTATTCCCATTATTGGTCCCCACTCCACTATATGGCCCTCTCCCTAGTATCTGTCCCCTATTAACCATGCATAAAAGTCAAGATATTTTAGCAATCTCAACCTAACTACATAAGGATGCTTTACAAAGCACATAAAAAAAAAGGTGTGAAATGACATATTCATGTTCATATCAATAAAAGCTTTAAACTTTAAGAATGTGATGTCCATGCATACAAGCATGTCAATATAATCACAGCTATTTCTTGATAACAATGTATTAAATTATAGGACTATTGAAAGGATGGAAATGCTCATCATTTCTTTGAATAACAAGAAGACTGAAATGAAAGGACCAAAATGACAAGACTAGCTATCCTATACACTATTTTTAGCCTCATAAACCTTAAAAGATCTATCTTATCTATAGTTTTTCCACCATAGATATACCCGTTGCAAAGCTTTTCCCACCATGGGAACGCCTGTTGACATAATTATCTATGCCAGTATTAGTACATTTCCATCAAAACCAAAGAATTGCAGGCCTACTACAAGGGCTCCTTTTTAGTATCTACCTCCTACACCTACGGCAAAACACTTGTGGTTGATATCAAATGGCCAGTGCTCTGCAAACATGGAGGAACATAAGAAATATATAGGACCCACAGGCATGGAGGAACATATTAAAAATCTGGGCATCTTAGCCACTCAATATTTATATCCTCAAAACGTCTCTAAAGCTGCTTTCTCAGTACTTACTCTGTAGGAAGATAGAGAACTTAAAATAGGTTAACTTAGACTTAACGTGACCCATACTTCCCTTGCATGGCTGAAACTAAATAATCCGAATCACCACGTTCACCATTGGCCATGTGTCTACATCAAATAATGTTATTAAACTGAATTGCGGATACCCACCTTAATTCTTGGGATGCCAACCAGATTTTAATGGGCCAAATTCTTCCATTGCCTCCAAGAATCATGAAACCTTTCCACCAAAGCTATATATAACATTTACTAAGTCTATGTGAGAAATTTGTCTTCGCCAACAACAATTATCTCCATGAATGTTTTGCCTACATATCGGATATTATTATGTACGTTCTGGATAAAATGTCGTAGATAAATCTGAATACCATTGTTTTATATATTAATTACTAGCAATCGCACTTTAGTGTGCAATGGGAACGCCGTAGAGTTATGGAAAGGTTATTTAAGTATTTGTTCCTTTGTTGGTCACTTCCTCTCATCCTCTCTAGATCTCCTTATTTCAGTCATGTTACTTTTTTTTTGAAGATTTCTTATTATAAATTAGTCTTATTCCATATCGTATTCTATTTAATGAGGTTTAGAAGTTGAATAATAAATCATATGTTACCAAATTTTTTATTACATAATAAAAAAAAGGTAAATACAATAAGTTCATATAATCATTGAATGGTGAAAAGCCACCTTAGGGTCATTTGTTTGTCAAGGAAATACTGTGAATGTAGTCCACCTGGTAATATAAACTTTATCTCAAAAATTGTGAATTAGTTGAGATATATAATACTCATCTAGTCTGACAAAGCTTATCTAACACAGTTTGGTACAGATGACCCTAGCAAAGACTCGTTGATACAAAAAAAAAAATGGGGACTCTACAAATGGTTATGCAAAAACCCTACATGCACAATTGCAATTTTTACACAACCTCGAATTAATAGGAATAACCAGTCTGCCTGACAACTCATTTACATAACATTTACAGTTGGTTTACCTCCATCTCAACTGCTTAACTACTTGTTAAAGTTACAATTTTGATAGAAATTGCCTCAAAAAAATGCAACATAATATTCTATGTTTGTGCCAAGAGAGTGTCATTTTGACGGTTGAGTTGCAAACACACAAGTAGTGCAAAGCACCTTGTGTTGTGCATTCTAATGCAATGAACTACATTGGAGTTGGTTGTGAACCTTGAGTGTTTAATGTTGGATTTGATCCAACAATGCCATTATCTAGAGAAAGCCCCACTCCCCATTTTCCTTCTGATTCTCAAGGTTTAATGACACGAACTCCTCCATCAGTCATTCCAAGAGCAAACTGATTTGGTTCAGGTGGATGTGATGCAATAACTATTGGATAGATAGTGTAATAATAGTCAAGCAATACACTAAATCATAACATGTTGAATCCATTTATTCATGAACCACTTAATTTTGCATCTATCAGCCAATGTACCTATTCTTGCACATTAAGACAATACAGGCGGGATGAAGTATTTCAAAAAAACTAAAAAATTGGCTGGACTTGTGCCCAAACTCGTGCGATTTAGGAAACTCTAGAATCAAATTTTCCAGATCCGTTTCTTTTTGGAGCTTTAGGGTTATTGAACGCTTGATGGTTGTACTTGTATAAATTTTGATTTTTGCTTCTCCCGTCCATCTATGCTCCAGAGACATAGCTGCCAGAACATTGGTCAAACATTTATAGTTAGTATTTATAAATATGAAACCAAACATTAAAAAATGAATTATAACTTTTGCAAAATAATATAAATAATACTTATTTATAAATAAATATATAATTAATCACTTATACAAATATTAATAAATTATATTTAATAATATTATAATAACTATGTATCACATTTATTAAAACACATATATAACTTTAAATTTCTATAATATTTTATCTTAATTAAAAAAACCTAAATAAAAAAGTTGATTAAATTTATAAATTTTAAAATGAAAGCTTATTCATTATATCAAATATTAAAAAAATAGAATTTTAGATTAATTTATAAATTAGATTATTTATGCGAAAAAAGTATTCTCCTTACATTTCATTCATGATAAAATAGCCTATCAACAATGGTGCGTAGCACACCCATTGTTTTCCACTCTTCCCCCTTTTCAAAATCTACCGAAACCCTTTCTTCACATCTCTATATTGCGTTAATATATGTAAAAGTAGCCACGTTTCAAAGTCAATTCCATGTATCATATGATCATGATGACATTCAACCATTGCAATTAAGGATTCTCCTTGACGCATCATAAATTGTGATCCCTCGACAATGACGAGGCACAGGCTGAGATAATTTGCAAACAATGATTTCCTCCACAATCTTGTAAGATGAAAATGTGATGAATCAATGAAGCAACATTGACAGTTTTGAACATAAACATGCAAGAAAATACAAGTGAAAGAAGAATC
>MU227600.1:2850356-2863074 GCA_018584345.1 Thuja plicata | reverse complement strand
GAAGAAGGTCCCCATCATTCCAATCAAGGAAAATCAACCTTCAAAGGAGGTTGAGCCTATCATAGTGAAAGCACACCAAAGAGTACACACAACAATGCCTTTCAACATTGTGGACAATATGAAGAAAACAAATGTTACTATGTCTATGTGGGACTCTTTGGCTATTCCAGGGCAGCTTGAGATCTTGAAGAAGGCTATGGGTGAAGTGTCAACTCCTCAACCCACAAAAGATACAACAAAGCCAGTGTTGATCAACACTAATCTAGAAAAGGAGGCTCCAAGAAGCAACCCCAAAGCAGATACCATTCAAGGTAGGAACTTGAAACCACCTCCCTTTTATGTATCTTTAATTATTGGAAAATATTTAGTGCATAATTGTATGGTAGATAGTGGAGCTACTAGCACTGTCATGCCTAAGAAAGTGGCTGACCAATTGGGACTGAAATATGAACCTTTCCAAAAGAGGGTTACCTAGCTTGATGGTTCCTCAGTAAACACAATAGGTGTAGCTAAGGATACCAACCTAGTCCTCCATGCAAGCCCTAATTTCTCTATCCTACTTGACATATACATTATAGACCTCCCTACCTTATTTTCCATATGCTTATCAAGGTAGTTTACAGCCAAGATAGGAGGCTATCTTTCTTTTGACTGGTCTGAAATGCTTTTCCATACAAGGTATGGAACTAAGGTCACTATCAAGTTTGAATCATTAGCAGCACACCATATAGAACCTTATATATCCAACATAGTCAATACAAGCTGCCTTGCACATGATGGTGACGAGTTCCCAATCATCAAAGAAACAAACACCAAAATAGAAGGTATCCTAGATATCTATCTAGATGAATTGGAATCAAAGAGAGATTCAAAGGCCCAAGCTAATGTCATTTGGGATGCTGGTTTGCGAAACTATTTGATATAAGAAGGTGGATTCATAGAACCAAATCTTTCCAAGAAAGACGTTGAGTCAGAAGATCAGAGCAACCAAGTATGGGAGCTATTCTTTGATGGTACTAGAAGAAGACGCAGTTCTAGTGTTGGTGCTATGTTAATCTCTCCAAGAGGGGAAAAGTATTATACAACCCTTAGATTTAGTTTCTCCTACACTAGCAACACTGTCGAATATTAAAGTCTAGTGAATGGATTGGAGTGGGCTAGGAAGAGAGGGATCAAATCCCTAAAGGTTTATGGTGATAGTGAGCTAGTTGTCATCCAAGTAAGAGGGATATGTGAAACCAAAAGTGATACAATGAGAGCATACAAGCATCGAGTTTGGGATGCAATTGAAGATTTTTATGCTTTCAATATCGTTTCCATTCCTAGAAAGTTAAATCACAATGCGAATAGATTAGCTACTGTTGGATCCCAGTATGACATCCCTAATAGTATTTCAAGAGAAAATGACCAACAAAATATTAAAGTGATTGTCAAACCCTCTATCCCTAATAATAATATTAATTGGCAAGTGTTTGACAATGATGAACAAATTTTGCAGTTCTTATTTGAAGAGGATGTTTTCTCAGAACATAACCAAGATAGACTATTGAAGAACTATGGTGACCAAGTGACACAACTCAAATCCAATAAGATTCCTAAAGGTCTTGTAACCTTAGAAGTTGTTTTCAACAAAGATGATAAAGTAAAAAATAATAGAGCTGGCTTGGTAGTCCAACAAGAGCATTGTATTGAATTAGAGTTGGAACCAGGTAAAAGTCTATAGTTTGGGAAGGCAAATACTGATTTAGAAAGAAAGGCCTATACCCACTTATTTCAAAAGTTTAGTGATATATGTGCATGGAAATATGAATACCTCAAGGGGTTTAATCCAGCCCTTGCTCAGCATAACATTGAATTAGAACCAAATGCCAAATCAGTAAGGCAAAAGCAAAGGCCTGTCAATCCCAAGCTTGAGCCACTCATGCACAAAGAAGTGCTAAAACTGATTGAAAGTGGAATTATTTATCCCATCAAGAATACTAGTTGGGTTTCCAACCTTGTTCTTGTTAGGAAGAATAATGGGGAACTTAGGCTATGTGTTCACTTCAGGGACCTTAATAGGGCATCCCTAAAAGATCGCCATCCTCTACCATGTATGGAGCAAATTTTGCAATGTGTTTCTAGATCTGAGAGATTTTCATTATTGGATGGCTATTCAGGATATAATCAGATCCTGGTTCATGAAGAAGATCAATATAAGACTATGTTTACAACCAAGTGGGGAACCATGGCATATCAAAAGATGCCCTTTGGTTTGTCAAATGTAGGTGCTACCTTCCAAAAGGCAATGGATATGGCCTTTAAAAGCCTCATATACAAATTTGTACTGGTCTACTAAGATGACATAACTGTTTATTCTAAACATGCAGCAGACCCTATCAAACACTTGAGGAAAACATTTGAAAGGTGTAGAGAATTTGGGACATCTCTTAATCCCAAGAAGTGTGTGTTTGCAGTTCATGAAGGGAAACTATTGGGATATGTAGTATCCAAGAAAGGAATTATAGTGGACCCTGAGAGGATTGCAGCTATCTTAGAGCTACCCCTCCCACATCACAAGAAAGGTCTTCAATATTTCATAGGAAGGATTAACTTTCTTAGGCGTTTCTTGCCTAATATTGTAGATTTAATAAAGCCTTTGACAACTATGTTAAAGAATAATTCAGCTTTTAGTTGGAACAAAGAAGGGAAGGCTAATTTCCAAGTTATCAAAGAAGCCTTGAAAGAAGCTCCTGCCCTATTGAACCCAAATTTGAGTAAGGATTTTATCCTTTATACTTATGGAGGTTCTGATGCCATATCTACAATGCTGACCCAAGAAAATTCTGAAGGATTGGAGAAACCCATTGCTTTCTTTAGTAAAGGCCTAGAAGAATATGAACAAATATATTCTTTTTTGGAGAAACATGTACTTTTTGTGGTAAAAAGACTTAAAAAGTTTTGATATCTATTGACCCATAGCAAGGTGCATTTAAAGGTTACTCATCCAAGTGTCAAAGAATTCTTTCTTACTAAAGACCTAAATGAGAAAAGGGTTGGTTGGATTACTAGAGTGATGGAATATGGAATTGACATCAAAACTACCAAGCTAGTTAGATGAAGAGGTCTTTGCGAGCAGTTGACAGGGGATGAGGGTCCAAAGGATTTAGAGAAAATGAATGCATCCTTAATTGTGCATTCAACAGAAGAACATGCCAAGGCAGCAGGTTGGTTGCCTAACATGATTCATTACTTAAAAATAAGGGGATGCCCCAAAGATCTAGATTCAGGAAAAAGAAAGTGGTACAGACTGTAGTTCATTCCCTTTGTGCTGATAGATGAAATTATTTTTAGAAAAGATCATAATGGTGTCCTTCTCAAATGCATTGATTCAGAAAAGATAGCAGATGTCCTATTTGAATTTCATGATGGACCTTCTGGAGGTCATTTCTCTCCTAGGACTACTGCTTTTAAAATCATGAGGGCTGGATACTATTGGCCATCTATCTTCAAGGATAGTCATGATTATGTCAGAAAATATATCAAATGTGCCATGTTCGCAGGAAAAGAAAAGCTTGTAGCTTTGCCCCTTCAGCCCATTAGAACAAAGAAACCTTTCATGAGATGGGGCATAGATTTCATTGGCATGATTAATCCTCCATCTAGTGTAGGCCATAAGTGGATAATCACTGCAATTGATTATTTCACTAGGTGGACAGAAGTTGTTGCATTAAAGGAAGCAAATGAGAGTGTTGTTTTAAGTTTTTATGATGATATAATTCATAGATTTGGTGTCCTTGACTCCATTATTTCAGATAATGCATTAGCATTTATAGGCCCAAGAGTGACTGAATGGGAGGTCAAACATGGTGTTTATTTGAACACAAGTTCAAAATACTACCCTTAAGGTAATGGTTTGGCAGAATCAACTAATAAGAACTTGATTAGGATAATCAAGAAGACATTACAAGATAACCAAATAAATTGGCAAACTAAATTGAAATCTTCCTTATGGTTAGATAGAATTACCCCAAAAAAGATCATTGGGAATTCTCCGTACATGTTAGTGTATGGGAGAGAGGCTAAGTTGTCCATTTCACCAGAATTGCTAGCCTTGGACTTAGGTACTCAGTATGTCTTGTTAGAAGAAGGAGATCCTTTGCAGATTAGGTATGCTCAAATTATAGAGTTAAAGGAACTCAGAGATAAGTCCATGAAAGATATAGAATTCCATCAGATGCAAACAAATGAAAGCTTTGATAAAAGAGCTAAGGCTAGAAACTTTAAAATTGGGGATGTAGTCCTTAAGTGGGATGAATTCAAATCAAGGCCAGGCAGACATACTAAATTTGATTCCTTCTGGGGAGGTCCACTTTTCATCACAGAATGCAAGGAGCATAATACATTTCAATTATCAACTCTTGAAGGAAATCCCTTTCCCGTTTATGTGAATGGATTCCATTTGAAGCCCTGTTTTGAGGTTTGTCCTTCCTTGTAAATATTTATGAATAAGTTTCCTTGTCTCCTGTTCCTTCTTTCTAGGTTAGTTTCCTACTTTTCAAGAAGTTCTCATGCATAGTTAGTAGTTCCTCCTCCTATTTTCAATGTATTTCCGAGGTTCTATTTTTCTCAGACAATGACTCTAGGCCCAATGGATGTCAAAGGTCACTAGTCTAATGTCCAGCAGGCAAACATCTAGCAGAAATCGCCAAGAATGTTACCCAAATTTTTATCATCTGGTAAATTTTGGCTACAGGTGGAGTAAATGAGGCTCCCACAAGGGTTGAACCTAGCTTGTGAGAAAGACCTTAAATTTTCTGGTCTTGGTTGTGTCCTCTACTATCTTTTTAGCTCTCTAGTTTGCCTTGTTCATGTAAAATAACCTAAGTATGCAAAAAACCCTATTTGATTTTGGTATAAACCATAGTTGTTCAATGCCATTTTTCTATTTTCTCATTACCTTTTCTAAGCGATTTGAGTCCCTTTTAAATCATGTGCACATTTCAAACTGGTCTTTTGGTTTCTTAATCATGTAAAGGAAAGCAAACATTCCAATTTATCTAGCGACCCTGAGATTGCTTCAGTCGCGCTATCTCGTGAAGAAAAGAATATGTTGTCTGGCTATTGAGGCTTAGTGCTGGCCGTTTGATCAAGATCTGATCTCATGGTAGTTGCAAAGTCTCCTGATGTAGTCCTTAGTTAACAAAGTGATCGGAGACCTCACGACTCAGTGTATTTATGACTCCAGATGTGACTTGAGTTTGAAGATGAATTAAGAGACTTCCTTCAGTCGCTTAGTCTCGTGAACTAACCATGATCAGACAAAGTGTTTCGAGACTACAAGACTCCTTAGTCGCTGGTTCTCTGAAAGAACCATGGTTAAAGATAAGTCAAAGCTGAGTTAAGGTTTGAAATCAACACAAAGGTAAGGACTGAGGAAGTTATGTCAAAATCATGTGGTCGACTTGATGACTTGGCTGTAAGATGCACAAGATCTATCCCATAAGTGATCAAGTTGTGATGACATGTGCCAGATGTGCTGGGTCAGAACAGTGATAGAGTGGAATTTACAGCTCAAATGGTCATAGGAAAATAATAGATTGACACATGGCAATAGGTGGATCTGGGTTCTATGCATTCAGTCACGTAATGCAGGATAAATATTTCAATTTGTGTGGCGATTAAGAGACTTCCTTCAGTCGCTTAGTCTTGTGAAGGAAACAAATATGCCAAAAGTATTCAGAGACTTAGTGACTACCATTGATGATAAAGGAGATCCAATTCTTGTCGCGTGGTCTCCAGATATAGCCAGGGTTAGTAGAAAGATCAGGCGACTCAATGACAATATGTAAAATAAAACCAAAGATGAGTGCAGAGTTAGGGCATGGGTTAAAGTCAGTCACCGGTCAAAAGGATGAGATCGACGATCACATTTTAAAGTGAAATCAATTTTGAATCTCGGTCGTAGATGATATCTCACACCAGCTGTGACCGTTGTCATGCAAATATTTTAAAATTCAAAAAATCTCATCTTAGAGTTATGACAAAACTGACTTGCAAAGGAAGTAGATAGATCGGCCAACTTCGTAGAGGCACAGTTATGGCAAAGTTGAATATTTCAGAGACATATCATATCATTTCAGATATTTCATGATGCATTAATGATAAGAATTGATAGAGTTAGTGTTTCCATTATTCTATGCAAAACAATTGTAACCCTAAATTGGATTTACTCCAAGCCTGTGTGCTAGGAAGGGTGTATATAATTTAGTTTTAGAAGTTGTTGGTAAGGAGAGTTTTTGCCATTGTAAAATTTATCTGAGGCATTCTTTTTTCCCTCTAATTTTGGCAATTTGTAATCTTTCATTAGAATCCAGACTTTGTGGGAATTATCTGTGACATTTTTTATGTCCTCTAATTCCCCTCTTTCTATATTTTCTCTTAATGAATATGGTACACTCATTTATATCAGAGAAGTCTTAGATCCCAAATCCCTTCTCTTTTTCAGCATCATTGTATGCTATTGGAGATGATTTGATTTAGATAGTTTGTGGATTTTGCTCATCCCTAACTATTTTGTCTCATTTCTGCATCCATTTGCTGAAGTGAACGTTTTCTTGCAGGTCACAAACTGTGTCTAAATTTCTTAGGAAAGCTATTGTTTGTGAAATCTCTTCTTTCCTTGAATAGCCACTTTTCTATTTCAGACCTCTCTGTGAAATACTGATGGAAGCCTATTCAGAAAGATTGTGTTATATTAGATCTGAGAGCCTTCATGCTGGTGTGGCCATTGTGTTGTCTTCATATTACCTTTGGTGTATCACCTAGTAGGATATTTTTCTTATTCAGTTATTTCCCTTTTATGCACTCCTATCCCTTTTCCCTTAAGAGTTTACTTTTATGTTAAGAAGCAAATTTGGGTGATTAACCAAGAGGAACTAGCCTAGAACCTGGAGGTCTCATCTCATTTAGCAAAGGTCCCACAACTTGGAGATGATTCCCATGTTATACTAGATTATCAAGACTACAAGAGCTTGACCTAGGGTGCAGAATTTAGTGTATAATAGTAACATAGGAAAGGTGAAGCTCACCTTACCTCTTCTAAAATGACAGTTAATTCCTAAATCAACTATCTTCCAAGGTCCTAAAAGGTGGGTCACAACTAAATTATATGGAAAGTGGCCAATGTTGGCTCTTTGATCACGGGGCATGTTGGTTACTAATGTAAATCAAATTGTTACGAGGAGAAAGTAAAATAATAATAAAATATGAAATGGAGGATGCAAGAAAGCCAAAAAAAATATTATTATCTTCACTCAATATAACCACCAAGGTCATTAATCAAAGTTCTATTGTAGTAATTAGGAGATTATATAATTAATTATATAATTGGGTTTTATTCTTTTATTGACTTAATCTAAACTTAGGTGTTTTTTTTCATTTTATTAGATTAAGCTAACAATAGTTTCTTTTCTCACATTCATTATTATTGTGACACTCAACACTAGCTAATTTAATCTTTCTCTACGGTTTTGTCTGGGGTTACATTCATCATTTCTATAAGGATTCATTGTATTCATTTCTAATATTAATATTTTTATGCATCAATATACTTCTTAAGTTGTTAAGCAAAGCTATCTTGCTTGATCTCCATTTGTGATAGGTTATTTCAATGTAGGAGATTCATGATCTTGTGGGGTTCAACAAATAACTCCAACAACTACAAATAATAAGATTTATTATAAACACAATTCCATATGTTCATCATGCATTATTTGAAATAGTTAAACAAAAAAATAATTGTAAATTCCTTCTATAATTACTATATTCATGCACAAATCATAAATTAATTTAGAAGCATTCATCCAAGCATGTTTATCTCTAAAATAATTAATAAATAAGGTCAATAGTAAAGTACCACATTGCATGTATGAAAGAAACTCTGAAATTGTAGAAAATAAATCGTTATATTAACTTACCTTCTTCTAAATGTGATTATAATCCAACTAATGATACACTAGAATGTTAGTTCTACTCTCTTAAAATAATCTGAAAAATTTGTTATATTGATTAAAACTAATACTAAAAATGCTATGAAAAAAACTAAGTATGGGCCTCAACCTAATTCTTCAACTATTAGACCCTTCAAATGATTTAAATTTCATAATTTATAAAGAAAGAAAATAAAATTTCCCACCATAATAAAGACATGCAAGGCTTGGAGTTTTCCTAACACCCAAGTTATTCTTAAAATAGACTTCCCACTTAGAACTTTAGTTTACATGTTTACATTGGCACCATTTATCTAAAAACATTTAGATAAAAAAATGAAATTGGACTATTTTTAACCTTTCAATATATTAACATAGTGCCAACTTTTACAATGGAAGAATAAAGAATACATGAAAGAATATTCCCTTTCAAAAATTTGTTGCTTCTTTGCTCTGCTAGTACTGGTTGTACTCCATAAAATTGGTTAGGCCTTAGGTGACTGCATCTTTCATTGATGTCAAATGAATTAGTCAAGGATGAATGTCATTGGTATTTGTTACATTTATGTTCCCCTCTATTTCACGTCTTTGGAAGTTACAATAAATTTAATTACTTCTCTCATGTTATGTTAGAGCGTTTATGTTTCAAAAAACTGTGACAAGTTTTGTTCATATCTCTCTTGAGAAATATTAATACTATCTCCATGCAACAATTTTAGTTTCTTAAGATGATCCAGAAATATATGTGGCATGTTTTTGAGGTCAGTTGCTCAAAAAATGTATGTATTCAGGCAAGTTGTTTTGTACCGTGTTCATGGCTTGCGATGTGGAAGATAAAGGAAGAATATACATGAACATAAATATATTAAATTTCAGAGGTGGAGCTCAAAAATAAGGAAACTTAAGGTTTACAGAATGCTTATAGTGCTTGTTCACTATCTATGATCAATGGTTCTGATGAATATGCCAGAGTATTGCACTGTCACTAACCAAAAGAAGTATATGGATGGTTTTTGGATCCAATGAAGTTTTTATAGGTAATGCATAGCGTGTTCCCACTCCTAGAATAATGTATTGGATTTATGACATATCCAACTACACATTTGATCGAGAAACTTGTTTGTGCATGACTTGCGGATATTGTAATTTTGGTCTAGGCCAACATAAGCTGGTAATTGACACTGCAATGATATATAATGTTGATCAGATTCATCCCAATAGGGTGGTTGTGTAGCAAAAGTTATGCAGGCTATCTACTCAATTTGTGTACAAGTGTGTCAATAGAATGTAGATTACCAAAAATAGTGAAGATCATCTGAAGTAGATTAGATTAGAAATATAGTAAAGGCTAAGATCTAGAGGACTGCGTAACACATCTTTTTTAAATATTGTTGTAATTGGGATTGGTGTCACGTATTCTGAGTTAGTGCTCAAATCTTAGATTAGGGAATTGGTGCCTCTTATATTTTGGTGCTTGTAAATGTATTGGGGATTGGTGTAAAAATCTAAGGGTCAAATTCTTATAGGTTTGTATCTACTGAATACTGTAATCTCTTTAATATCTTCTGTAAGGCTTGATTTTGATAGTAGGTCCTAACAACAATTACCCTTTAGTTTTTTTCTTTAGGGTTTCTACATAAATATGGTGTTCTATTATGTTGATGCACACTTTTTGTTGCTTGGTACTTTTTATGATTGTTTAAGAGGTTACTAATGGTAATTAATGTTGAATAAAGATAAAATCAACATATCTTGATTCTCCCTCCTCTCAAAATATTATGTGTCTAGCAATTGGTATAAAAGAAGAGCTCCTTGGAAGAAGCTCAACAACTTGAGATAGATTCATGGCACACTTAGTTTTTCAAGAAGTTCATCTTCAAACAAGAAAGAAATTTTTATGGATCCAATTATGTGTTTTGAAGTGTAACGATGGAAGCCTATTTAATGGCTTTAAGGTTGATGTTCGATAAGAAATTGTAGATAACTTTGAAATTCCTAATAATTCACCAATAAATCAGTTTGGAGAGAAGGCTTGTGAGAATAATTTGATAAGGAAATAAATTATATCTTATGTGGTTGATCTAATTCTTAGCTTTTATAGATAATTCATTGTGGGACCACAAAGCAAGTTTGGGATAAACTACTGTGGATGAGGGAGATGAGGATATATCTTTTCAAATCCTTCTAACATCCAACAATGAAGACATTCTATTGAAACACTTGCAAAACCAAATATCTAATCTAAACACACATGCACTAAAAATGACACCTCGCTCCATTGCACTCCTATCAATCAAGATCTTGTGCTTAAAGATGAAAGCTCTTAGAAGCACATGCACAAGCAGCTATGATGAATGGAGATTCAAAGATGAATTGATTACAAGATGAATATGCAAGGATGATTAAAGAGAAACTAAAATGCAAAAAGATAGAATGCAAAGAATGCTTAAATCACTATAATGGATGCTAAGAAAAAGTGGATGCAAATAATGGATGATTTAAAATAAGAAGGGGTGTTACTTAAACAGATGTACTTAGGGTGAATTTCATATCAGGATGAATGTCAGATAAAAGACCAGTGTCTGAACTTACAAGTGTTAATCCTACATGTGGCAAACTTGTGGATGCAATTGCTAGAGGCAGAATATTATAAATAGGGGATGTAGAGGATATAAGAGAGATTTTGGATTTGATAGAATAATAATAGAATATTTATGACAATGATGGAATAACAGTGGTACATTATATTAACTTGTGAATTTAATGAATTAATGGATAAATATGATAATGATATAAATATAAATATTATATTATAATGAATAATAGGAATATTATAATGAATAATAGGATATTTATAATATAACAGAGAAATATGAATATAAAGTATAATGAATAATGGGAATATTATAATAGAATAATGGATCCACCTGATTAATGTAAAATTGAGATTAATAAGAGGACAATTTTATGTGCCTAGATTTTGCCCCTCTTTGAAATAATGTATTCTATTGCATTGTTTACAGAAAAATTAGTGCTTGTGAAAAATTTATGATTGTTGATTTATGCCCCTGTTTGATTAGGTATGGACGATAGGTATGCCCCCTCGAGAGATTGTGCGAGGTATCTGAAGGACAATCTCTTGGTAGATTACAGGGAAGATTTGATTTGATGTTGCATGATTGATTAAGTTGTAGGAAATGATAAGATACTACACCAAGCCAATGATAAGCTAGACACCTGATAAGTGTAACTAACCAATTGATGAAAATGATCAGGATAACCAGATGAAATGAGTTGATTAGAGATGGAGGACATGGGGATTCATCTTTTCAAATTCTTCCAACATTCAAGAATGAAGGCATTATTGCAAATACACCTACAATTCACAAATAAATTCAAACATGTGCATGCATTCAAGAAACCAAAACCTCACTCAATTACACTCCTATCAATCAAGGTCTTGTGCTTAAGTATGAATGCTCTCAGAAGCACAAGCACAAGAAACTATGATGAACAGAGATTCAAAGATAAATGATGAAAATATGAATGCAAAGGCAAGATTAAATTAGAATGTAAATAAGATAAAAAGAAAAGATCACTAAATCACTATAATGGATGCTAAGCAAAACTGGATGCAAATAACAGCTAGTCAGAAATGAGAAGGGGCATTGTTTAAATACATTTCCTTTGGGTGAATCCCATATCAAGATGAATGTGGGATAAAATATTGGATATGGAATTGTAAATGTGTTTGTCTCACATGTGGTAGGTGGACGTAGCAAGTGGCGGTGGAATATGATAAATAGAGGATAAAGTGAATGTGAGAGGGATTTTGGATTTAATAGAATAATAATAGAATATATTTATTTATTTAATGGATTTGCTAGATAAATATGAATATCATAGTATAATGAATAATAGGATAATAGGATTATTTAAATAATAGATCCACTTGATTAATGAAAAAAATTGAGATTGATAAAAGGACAATTTTTATGTGTCTATTGTAGACCTTATGGAAAGACATATTGTCAATTAGTACCAAAACACTTAGTCATTCATATGGTTACAGCGTTAACCGAGCCAACAGCTTGCAACGTTAATCGAGCCAGTAGCTTGAAGTGTTACCCGAGCTAAGCAGTTAGAGTGTCAACTGAGTTGACAGTATCTACCAAGTTGCAGTGTCAACCAAGCAGTTAGTTCCAAGCAATGTTTGTCGAGTCACTAGTGTTACCTGAGTTACATACCATCTCTGAGTGACCAATGTAGACTGAGCACCCAGTGTCAACCGAGTGCCAGAGTTGCCAAGTTCACTATGTCACCCGGTGTCGGTATATCACTTGAGTGGATTACTGGACCTGAGTATCAACATTGAGCCAACTTGGTGAATATTGTTTGATACTATTTAATATGATAGTAGCCGACTTATAGAGGTAATTGATTTGGATAGGTATATATGTGAGACACTTTGTTTGTCAAAAAGATCATCATCGTTTAAACTATATATATATATATATGTATATGTATATATATATATATGTATATATGTATATATGTATATATATATGTATATATATATATATATGTATGTATGTATGTATGTATGTATATGTATGTATGTATATATATATGTCTATATATGTATATATATATATGTATGTATATATATATACATATACATATATATACATATATATACATATATATATATATATAGCATACTTAACTATATTGTATAAATCCTTTCA
>MU227600.1:2822354-2839094 GCA_018584345.1 Thuja plicata | reverse complement strand
TATATATATATATAACTTGGAATTGCAAAGTAGAGACAACTTAATGACAAATTTCTTGTACTAAACTACTACATTCCTTGTTCATAAAATAGGCTATTGCAAAATACATCTATATCTACAACCTAAAGAGTAAGAAAACCTTATACATATAGGGAAAGAGAAAATTCCCAGCCTTGGAACCACCACTGGAACCTACTTTTTTACAAAATTTTGGAACATTTTCAAAAGAGAAGAGAAAAGGATATATAGATAAGAAAAGAAACCTAGATTGTATCTACTGCTAAAACTTGTTCATTCCTCAAATCCGACCTGTTGAAAAATATCTTATCCCAGTCCAACCGACTCAAAAATATCTACATCTACTCAAAAGATCTGATCCTAAGAACGCAACTTGATCCCATAATGTCAACCCAGATAGAAGGCTCATCCATCTACCTTTCTTTACTTGAAACACAGATCCATGGCCATTAAACCCTTAGGAAAAAAATAAAATTCAAATGAAACCTTTCAAAATGGCCACCTTCGTAGGCCAACAACAATAAATGGCCCAAACTAAAACCATTTCTCACATTTAAAAGCTAGTCATTGATCTTATTTAAAATTACCCAGGCACCAAGCAAAAAGGTAACCCCAATCTCAATTAACCACCTGATGACCACCATGCGGCAGGACTTAATCGGCCTTTGGAATTACTCATTCACCACCTCATCTGTGCTAGCCCCACCAAATTACCATTGATCCAAGACATGTGGGTCCATCTCATGATCTCTCTCCCCATATCATCCCTGCAACTTTCTTTTCTCGATCATGAAGACCATCATATTTTGGCCCTTGTTAACCTCCTTTGATTCATCTCCCTACCATGCATCACCTTTTCATGATCCCGCAAACTTTCTCTCTCCACCTTCCTCTGATTGTGGGATCACGAAGACTTGATAGATATCACCCCTGGGCCTGTCACTCTATTTCCTTCATTACTTCAGCCTAGACACATGTTGCAACCTCGTGATCTCCGGATCATTCTACCTCTACATCACTCCCCTTTACAGGATTACAAGAAGACACCACTTGTCCACCTCATCCCCACTATCTTCCTTCCCACCTATGCTACATCATATATCCACTTGGTTAGACCTACCACATGTCACACCGTCGCATTCCCGTGATCCTTCTCTTTCCTATTCAACCTCATAACGGGATCACAGGAACTTTACACCTATCATCCTACATATCTTCCTATCATACTGCTTAGCTATCCCACTCTACCACATGTCGCAACCTTTCTATCACATAATATCTCTCACTCCTTGTCACTCTTCTTCGCAGGATCGTGAGAACATGCCACCTGTCCATTTGACGTGACCACAAGCCCACAAAACTCCTTATGTTGACTTCCAGTTGTCTTCCACTCACCATGCATTTACGAGCCACCTTCCAAAAGGTATTTGTGCCTTTTTGGGCACTTCATTATTGTGTGTTGGGATATAAAAGTATTATTTCTTTCCTTAGCATGACCGATGTGGGATAAATTCCTTAAGCATTTTCCAAAAATAAAACAAAGAAGAAAAATCATCATGAAACCCTAGTAGTTTCCTTCATTATACACATGCATGGAGGGGCTCTAGATGGATTAGACAATTCTTTCCTTTCCTTTGCAAACCCTCCACCTGAGAATGAGAACAAACGAACACTCAGCAATTTTTGTTTTGCGCGATAATGCACTGGATGCCTACAAACTGTGATATGGTAATATAAAAAATAATAAGAGTACCAAAAGTGGCTCTGATCGAGGAAGGTTGATTGCAAGATCAACACTAGAATCTATACCTATGGGACACGGACAAAAAATGGAGCAGACCAGACACCTCCACTTGGGTAGAAAAACTAAAAAGGGTTACCTTTTCCCCCAAAATTGCTTCTAGTTTGAGGAACTCAAACCAAGTTTTATGGACCAAGCCACCGAAGAGAATTATGCTTCAACTAGCCCCTGTCATGAAAAACATTTTCATCTCCCACTGCAATAGAGCTCATATGGAAATCTGGAGAAAATTAAAAATAATAACCATGTGGCATGTACATCTTGCATTCATGAGGTAAACAAAAATAAGACCCAATGCAATATTCATCATTATCAAACTCAATGCCACAATCTACATAATCATAACCCAGCTGAGAAAGGCACCCATACTCTGCCATATAGCTAGAATCATCAAATTTAATTATGTTACTAGTTTGCATGTCCATAGAAGAATCCCCAAAATACATTACTTGCAATTTAGACACATGATGAAAACCACCTTCTAATATGTAGGAGGGAGAGCACTCACACAAAATCCCATAAGTTAACTGCACATTTTGAGTAACTAAACCACCATCCTCCAGTGATTCACTGAATAGTTGTGAGTCTAAAACAAAGATACAATCCAAATTATCATCCCAAAATGTACTCAAAATCATGTCAAGATCCTCTTCTTTCTTTGAATCTAAAAATTCACCAATGGTCTCATCATTTAATATATCATGTTAATCCTTATTATAGCCAAGTGATACACAAGAAAAAGGAAAATCAGGCACACATGTATCAAAATATTGACTATCAACTATGCATTCTCTATCAAACTCAATGTTTGTTGGGTGTAAATACTCAAAGCTATCCCCACTTGAATATATCATATATTCACAAGTTAGGAACTTGGAGATTTTCTCACTAGATAGTGAACCATTATCATCACTCACACCCACTTCAAATATGCAATCACAAGCATAATTTTCATTTATCCAACCACATCCTTCTTACTAACCACATACATCCTCTTTCGCATATAGAGAATAATTATCACTTTCATGATCAAAACAAATAGCATCCATCATGGACTCTTCTCTATCATTTTGATTTCCATCATTCTCAATATCAACATCACTAGGCTCAACGTCATGTGCAGCCTTAGATTCAGGATCCTCAATAACTTTTATCCATTTCCTAGCATACTCAAGACTTTCTACCTTCAAGGATGAAGGCCAATCAATTGAATCAGGCCCACAAAGGCCCAAAAACAAATCAACCAAAGTAGACTCCTGAAGTGTGAGAGGAAAAGACACCTCTCTTAGTGCAACAATAAACC
This sequence comes from Thuja plicata, assembly GCA_018584345.1. Classification (NCBI taxonomy): domain Eukaryota; kingdom Viridiplantae; phylum Streptophyta; class Pinopsida; order Cupressales; family Cupressaceae; genus Thuja; species Thuja plicata. Next base: position 2,835,972 of record MU227600.1, on the reverse strand, counting down.
TCTTATAAAAAAGAAGTGCAGATTATCCCTCCATTATTTTCTGTAGTGATCATATGATCTATTCTTGGAGCTCATGTCTCAACATATCTATATCTCCAAGAACTTCTTCAAGATCTGGCAAATACTTTCCAAATCAGTACATATCAACAAGATCCATTACCTCCATGTCCAATATTTCTTGAACCTTGTCAAAAAGAAAAATATCCTCTAACAAAACTCTTGTGCATACATATGAACCATGACTTTGAGAAATAATTTTTACTTGTCCAATCATAAGATATTTGGATTCACCACGTAACTACACAATCTAACAAATAATACATACTTCCAACCAAAATTACAAATGATATTTAAACCATGAAGTATGTAAACTATTACCCATAAGATTTCCCTTTCTTGATGCTTAACTCACTTAATAGGGAAACATTTCTATAACTAGTTTCATGGGAAAACACTTTACCCATGAAAAACAAAATACCTGGATGTGTTGTAGTGGCTGAAAATACTAATACATCTTAAGTTACCTTCACATATCTACAAAATCATTTGGTAGATTCGCCACCTCTTTGTAGAGGACAGATAGTTTGAACAACTAAGACCACTTCCCAACTCAAACCCTCTTAAAAACCAGCAACTTCACAACTCACCCCCATCCAACAATATTGCCTCATATGTATTCCTTTTTTGACTAGATACTTAATCATAAGAGCCTCAAATCTACTTCATCTCCATTGCAAGTCCCTTGGTTTCTTTTCAGTTCTTCTCATATAGTGCACACTATTGCAAATAGAGATCTCAGAGTCGCCAATCACAACATGTGAGATAATATGAAATTTTATTGGAACATGGACTCAATTGTACAAAATTGCAATGAAAGAAAGAACAAACCCTAACTTACTTTATAAGGATCAATATTTCATTGTAAAACATGACTCTATAAAAAAACATGAGTTGGGATTGATTCAGAAAAACAAGGAGTAGATCTCTTAAACACTACTGACAATTTCCTTACAATTCTTTCCCAGCATAGTATGTTGGCTGACTAAGATGGGATAACTCAACTGAATATTGATTTTGACTAGTTATACTAGAGTTTCTAGGATGGATTTAACAATTTTTAACATCATATCCCCAGTAGTGTTGCCAATTATGTTGGGTATTTTTCTTGCTACCTATTTTCCTAGGTGAGAGTATGAGATTCAAAGTTTGGGATTTGAAATCTAGAACAAATACTTGGCACCACCAACAGAATTGAGACAAGAAAATAAAATAATAAGAAGGTACCTAGACCTTCTTCTCTTTGAGCTCCACATTGCTCATGCAGGTGTACCTAATTTGCACATACAAATTAATCCTTTTGACATACAAGGCCTTTCAGATATATAATTGTGGATAGTCCTCACACCTATAGGTAATGGGTATTTCAAAATCCACCAAATATTATGCAACATACCACTTGCATTAAGTAGGCTTGAGAAATAGACCTAAAAACTCCTCTACTACAAACATTAAAGGGAAAATTATTTTCTTTGCATTTATGGATGAATGGAGCCCCAAAAATATCCCAAGCCCCTCATAGATTAGTTCCTTATCCAATGGGCAATAGAGTCAAACATGAAATTGCAAAATAAAGATTATGAACAAAACTGAGTAGCACAATCTAATATATCTAATGCCTTACATTAATATAACCACTTGTCTTATCATTAATCTCTACTTGTGAATCCACTTGTGTGTTCAAATATGCAAAAACCCACTCAAAGTATTTAACTCTCCCCTTAGAAGAGACCTTGGAAAGGATACTTCGATAACAGAAAAATGTTGAAAGACAAATGTAAATATCCTTAATACTCAAGCTCATACACATTTGAAAACTCCAAATCATTGTCATCTACACAAATAAATTAATCTCCTCCTTGAAGGAAACCAATGAACAGACAACTCTATTATAGAGGATCTAAAATGAATAAAATTGAAACATCCTTAATGCTTCAATTTATATAACTTGGAATTGCAAAGTGGAGACAAATTAATAACAATTTTCTTGTACCAAACTAATGTATTCCTTCTTCATAAAATAGGCTATTGAAAAATAAGTCTATATATGCAACCTAAAGAATAAGAACACGTTATACACACAAGGAAAGAGAAAATTTCCAGCCTTGGAACCACCACTGGAACCTACTTTTTTACAAACTTTTGGAACCTTTTCAAAAGACAAGATAAAATGATATATAGATAAGTAAAGAAACCTAGATTGTATCTACTTCTAACACTTGTTCATTCCTCAAATCTAACCTGTTGAAAAATATCTTCTCCCAGTCCAACCGAGCCAAAAATATTTGCATCTACTCAAAAGATCTGATCCTAACAATACACCTCGATCCCATAATGTTGACCCAAACAATAGGCTCATCCATATACCTCTCTATTACTTAGAATAGAGAGCCATGGCCATTAAACCCTTATTAACAAAATAAAATTCAAATGAAACCTTTCCTAACGGTCACCTTTGCATGCTAAGAACAATCAATCACCTAGACTAATACCTTATCTCACGTTTTAAAACTAGTTGTCGATCTTCTATAAAATTACCCAGGCAAAAAGGTAACCCCATGCTCAGCCAACCACCCAAAGATCACCACTCGAAAGGCCCTAATTTTCCTTTGGAATTACTTGTTCACTACCTCATCTATGTTGGCCCCACCAAACTCATTATTGATCCAAGACACGTGGCACCATCTCATGATCCCATGCCCCATACCATCCCTCCAACTTTCTTCATGGGATCATAAAGACCATAAAATTTGGGCCCTTTTTAACCTCCTTTGATTCATCTCCCTGCCACATGTCACCTTGTTGTGATCCCACTGACTTTCTATCTCCACCTTACTCTGATTGTGGGATCACAAAAACTCGACACCTGTCACCCTCAGCCCTGCCACTCCATTTCCTTCATTGCCTCAGCCTGGACATGCTTTGCAACCTGGGATCTTAGGCTCATTTTCTCTCTACTTTGCTCCCCTTTGTGGGATTATGAGAAGATGCCACCTGTCCACCTTGGCCCCACTATATGCCTTTCCCTCTAGACCACATCTTCTATCCAACTTGTCGGCCCTGCCACATGTCACACCATCGCATTCCCTTCATTCTTCTCTCTGCTATTCAATCTCTTCGTGGGATCATGAGAAAATTAAACCTGTCAACATGCCTATCTGTATATCTCACTTCTCAGATGGCCCACTCTGCCACACATCACAATCTCACAACATTTCTCACTCCTTGTCACTCTTCTTTGGGGATCGAAAGAACATTCCACCTATTCATCTAACCTGACCACGGGCCCACAACACTCTTTACATTTACCAATAATTGTCTATCACTCATCGCACATTCGTGAGCTTCCTACCAAAAGGTACATGCCTTTTTGGGAACTTCATTATTGTGCACTAGGATATAGAAAGATTACGTTCTTTCCTCAGCATGCCCAATTTGAGATAAATGCCTTAAGCATTTCCCAAAAATAAAATAGAGAATAACAAGCATCATGAAACCCTGGTCATTTCCTTCATTACAGACATGCATGGAGGGGCTCTGGCTGGCTTGAAAAATTCTTTCCTTTCCTTTGCAGACCCTCCACCTGAGAATGAGACCAAAAGAACCCTTTGCAATTTTGGTTTTTGCATGGCAATACACTAGATGTCTGCAAACTTTGGTATGGTATTCTCATAAATAATGATTACCAATAGTGGCTTTGACTGAGGAAGCTTGATCACAAGACCAACACTAAAATCTAGACCTCTAGGACATAGACCAAAAATGGAGCAGACTAGACACCTCCACTTGGGTAGAAAAAACAAAAATGGTTACCTCTACCCCTAACACTGCTTCTTGTTTGAGGAGCTCAAACCAAGTTTGATGGCCTAAATCCACCAAACAAATTCTACTTCAACTTGCCTTTGTCATAAAAAACATTTTCATCTCCTACTACAATATAGCTCATATGGAAATCAAGAAAATTTTGAAAATGTAGACCATGTAGCATATATATCTTGCATTCATTAGGTAAACAAAAATTATACCCAATGAAATATTCACCATTATCAAACTCAATGCCACCATCTACACATTCACAACCCAGCTAAGAAAGGCACCCATACTCTGCCTTATAGTTGGAATCATCAAATTTAAGTATGTTACTAGTTTGCATGTCCATAGAAGAATTCTCAAAAGAATGTAATTGCAATTTAGACACATCATGAAAACCACCTTCTAATATGTAGGAGGGAGAGCACTCACACAGAAGCCCATCAGGTAATTGCACATTTTGAGTAACTAAACCACCATCCTCCAATGATTCACTAAATAATTGTGAGTCTGAAATAGATATACAATCCAAATTATCATCCCAAATTGTACTCAAAATCATGTTAGGAGCCTCTTCTTCCTCTGAATATGAAAATGCACCAATATTCTCATCATTTGATATTTTGTGTTCATCCCTATTACAACCAAGTGATACATAAGCACAAGGAAAATCATGTACACATGTATAAAAAACTTGACTATCAGCTATGCATTCTTTGTCAAACTCAATGTATGTTGGTTGTAAAGACTCAAAACTATCCCCACTTGAATATCTAATATATTCACAAGTTAGAAACCTAGATATTTTCTCACTACATAGTGAACTATTATCATCACTCACACCCACTTCTAATATGCAATCACAAGCATAATTTTCATTTATCCAATCACATCTATCTTGCTAACCACATACATCCTCTTCCTCATATAGAGAATAAGCATCACTTTCATGATCACAAGAGACAAAATCCATCATGAAATATTCTCTATAATTTTGATTTCCATCACTCTCAATATAAACATCAGTAGGCTCAACATTATGTGCAGCCTCAGATTCAGGATCCTCAATAACTTTTATCCATTTCCTGGCATACTCAAGACCTTCTACCTTCAAGGATGCCGGCCAATCAATTGAATTAGGCAAACAAAGTCCCAAAAAAAATCAACCAAAGTAGACTCCTGAAGTGTGAGAGGAAAAGACACCTCTCTTAGTGCAACAATAAATCTATTATAAAATAAGAACTGCAGATTATCCCCGCATTGTTTTCTATAGTGACCATATGATTTTTTCTTGGAGCTCATGTCCAAACATATCTATATCTCCAAGAAACTCTTCAAGATCTGGCAAAGAGTTTCTAGATCTAGACATATCTGCAAGATCTATTACCTCCATGTCCACTATTTCTTCAACGTTGTCAAAAAAAATCTCCTCTGACAAAACTCTTGTGCATACATATGAACCATCATTTTGAGAAATTATTTTTACTTGTGCAGTCACAAGGTCTCTGGATTCACCATGTAACTACACAATATAAAAAATAATACATAATTCCAAGCAAAATTACAACTGATATTTTAACCATGAAGTATGTAAACAAGTACCGATAAGCTTTCCCTTTCTTGGTGCTTAAGTCACTTAATAGTGAAACATTTCTATAAACTACTTTCATGGAAAAACACTTTGCCCATGAAAAAATATACCTGAATGTGTTGTGGTGGCTATAAATACTGATAGATCTGAAGTTACCTTCACATCTCCACTAAATTCTTTGGTAGACTCGCCACCTCTTTGCATAGGATAGATAGTTTGAACAGTTGAGACCTCTTCCCAAATCAAACCCTCTTAAAAACTAGAAACTTCACAACACACCCCCATCCAACAATATTGCCTCATATATATTCCTTCCTTGACTAGATACTCAATCATAAGAGCCCCAAATATACTTCATCTCCACTGCAAGTCCCTTGGTTTATTTTCAGTTCTTCTCAAATAGTGCACAACGGTATAAACAGAGATCTCAAAGTCGCCACTCACAACATGTGAGATAATATGAAATTTTCTTAGAACGTGGACTCAATTGGACAAAATTGCAATGAAAGATAGAACAAACCATGACTCTCTTTATAAGGAGGAGGAATATTTCAAACAATGTGAGCGAGGATTGATTCAAAAAAACAAGGAGTTGGGTGACTTAGAATTCAAAAACATTTATGACAATTTCCTTAGAATTCTTTCACAACATAGTATGTTGGGTGACTAAGATGGGCTAACTCAACTGAATATTGATTTTGACTAATTATACCAGAGTTTCTAGGATGGCTATAACAAATTTTTAACACCATTTCCCCAGCAGGGTCGGCAATTATGTTGGGTATTTTTCTTGCTACCTCTTTTCCTAGGTAAGAGTATGAGATTTAGACTTTGGGATTTGAAATCTAGGAAAAACTCTCAGCACCATCAACTGAATTGAGACAAGAAAAACCAAAAATAACAAGATACATAGACCTTCTTCTCTTTGAGCTCCACATCACTCAAGTTGGTGTACCTAGTCTGCACATACATGAATCCTTTTGACATACAAGACCTTACAAATATATAACTATGGATAGTTCTCACACCTATAGGTAATGGGTATTTTAAAATCTATCAAATCTTATGCAACATCCCACTTGCATTAAGTAGGCTTGAGAACTAGATCTAACAACTGCTCTCCTACAAAGATTAAAGGCACAATTATTTTCTTTGAATTTATGGATGAATGGATCCCTGAAAATATGCTAAGCCCCTCATAGATCAATGCCTTATCATATGTGAAACAGAGACAAACATGAAACTGGAAAAGAAATATTATGAACAAAAGATAACAGCATAGTCTAATATGTCTAATGCCTTACATTAAGATACCCACTTGTCTCATCATTAATCTCTACTTGTGAATCCACTTGGGTGTTCAAATATACAAATACCCACTCAAAGTATTTAACTCTCCCCTTAGAAGAGAGCTTGCAATGGATACTTTGATTAAATAAAAATATTGAAAGACAACCTTGAATATCCTTAATACTCAAGCTCATACACATTTGAAAACAAAACTCCAAATCACAATAATCTACACAAATAAATTAATCTCCTCCTTGAAGAGAACCAATGAACAGACAACTCTATTGCAGAGGATCTACAATGGATAAAAGTGAAACATCCTTAAGGCTTCAATTTATATAACCTGGAATTGCAAAGTGGAGACAACTTAATGACAATTTTCTTGTACCAAACTAATGCATTCCTTCTTCATAAAATATGCTATTGAAAAATATATCTATATCTAGGTAAAAGTACAAACCTGTGTCACACTTTTACAAAGGAAGAGGACCACGACATGCAAAACTGTTAAACTTTAATGACATAAAAGTGGCATTTGTGTTTATAATTTGAAAATTATGTAAACTAATGAAATGTGTAAAATTGGATGTAGTTTATGCCTATAATTTTTTTTTATTTTTTTTGAATAAGCATTGACCTATTTTTTTAATTTTTGAAGTCCATTTTTTAATTGCTCTAAAAATGCTAAAAATGTAGGGTCTAGTTCCCTCCAACTAAATATATGCAAATAATCTATTTTCCTCTGATCTCAGAATATGTTTTAGATGACATGTACAACTAGTGCATAAAAAAAGAAAGATTGGTTTTCGGTATATGTTTTTTCTGTTATAACTATTCAAAGTTGGAGTTACCCGAAATTAAAAAAAAAATTTCCCTCCACATTTTCCCTAGCAAATCTAAACCAAATACAAAACAAATTACATATTCTTGAAGAGGACTCTCTCCTCTAGTGTTAAATATAAGTTGTAAATTTTTCTGACATGATTTGCTATTTTTTTTATTTTTTTGAACAAGTGTTTTTTCAATGATAAAATACCTACTTGGAGTTTTTTCAAATTATAATATAGTATATGTAATTAAAATACCATAAAAATTATATGACCATAATCTAGACTTCAAGCTCTACAAAAGGGTATTTTTAGATTTTAAAACAAGCTGAATTGTGATGGGGCAAATAGCCTCCAAACAGACATTTTTTTTAAAATCTTATTTTTTGTTTGTGTTGCTACCATATGGGATGCCACATAGATGCTTTCGGTCAAACCAGTTTCAGCCGGACCTGGTTCGACCGGACCTAGTTCGACAGAAACTAAGGCTGACCAAACATGGTCACATGGATGACCACGACCCTTCAATCTCATATTTAAAAGCATTTTTTTTTAAAATAAAAAATAGATAATTTTGTAAACTGTGAATTAAAATAAGATTTTTTAGAAGAAAATCATTTTTTAATAGTTTTAAGGGCGTATTTTTTGGCATTAAAGGACAACTATGAATTAAAATTATCAAGGAGGTTTGTATTTTTTACAATTTTTTTTATTTTTTTTTAAATTTAAAGCATTGTTCAATATTAATTTATGAACAAGTATCAATATCATTTTTTTTTTATCAAGAGTATATGGTTTTGTGTATGTAGGTGAATCGAAGCTCTCAATTTGAATAATTTGTAAAATGGAGAATAAAAGAAACAGATTAAAAAAATTTGATCGAAAAAGGGATGACAAAATGAAAGGTTATACAAAATGAAATCAAGATGAACCTGTTGAAGTTCAAGAAGATGTAATTCAAGTAGAGGAACAAATTGGTGGAAATATACCTTTTGATATGGGCAATTTGATGGAGATGAATGAGGAATAATTTTTCATTCAATTTTCATCTGACGAATTGGTACCTCAAAGCACAATAAAAAAACAATGCTAAAAGATTTGGGATGAATATTTTCAAAATAAAAGTCTGATTGGAAAAGCACAATTATTTGTCAGGTTATTCTGGAAAAAATAAATGACTCCTATTTTAGAGTTGTTAGGTGTTGATAACAAGAAAAACTTAGGAGACAATGTAAATCGAACAATAGTTAAAAAATTTCAAGATGCATTGAACGACATTAACAACTCAAGTCAAGGAGCTGATTTAAGTGTTGCATGTAGAGCATTGATGACTACTTTATCTAGTAGGAGATTGACACAAAGAAAACAAGTACATGCCATTTTTGATTTACTGAATGTATCTAGAACAACTGTTCAAAGATATATTAGGAAGAGAAATATGTTAGATAAAAATATTCAAAAGAATTGGGTTAATATTTGTAGACTTCCTCGAAAATACAAAATTTCTGAAGATGTAAAAAGATAGGTCACTGAATATCGGACCTCTCACTCTCATGTTTCTTCTAATAGAAGGAATAATATACAGATGAAAAATGAAGAGACTGGTATGACAACTGCACACCCAAAACATTTTATAGATACAACACAAAGTGAATTGTTTGAATCATTCAAGCAAGAATTTTCAGATGTGAAAATATGTCAAAGAATGTTTGAGAGATTGCGCCCTTGCTTTGTATGCATAAATAAGGTACATAAAACTTGTTGCCAAAATCATGTTGAGTTTCATCTATATTTGCAATCTTATAAAAAGGTTATGGCAGTACTTAATTCAGATATGGTCATCCCTGGAAGTACGACACAATTTGTGAAGTCTATTTTATGTGAGAAATTAGAAGATTTAGATGAGTTCAAAGTCCAATGTATAAAGAGTGCATGCAATGATTGTGGAGATTTACATAAATTTCCATTGAAAATTGAGAATATTAATCTGGCAACACCATTTTTGTGGAAGAGATTTGAATATGAGACATACCGAACTAAGACAGGAGATGAATCCAAAAAAATTGTATTGAAGGAGAGTGAATTTCCCTACCTTGAGTTTATGATCAGGTTTTGTACTATAATTTATCCACATATCCAGCATTGTCATGGTGCACGATGGAAAGCTAAACAGTTTCGTGATTCCAAAATTTTTTTTCCACCTGGTTGTATTCTTTCAGTTGTAGATTTTGCGGAGAACTATACATTCTCTCCTAAAAAGAGCTCCAAAGTCAATATTATCATTCTGATCAAGTTGCAATATTTTTCCATGTGACCTATAGACACACACAATCTGATTTGGATGAGGTAGAAAATACCAATCTAAATGAACGCATTATCATCAAGGAGGTTCATTTCTATATCAACGATGATAAAGATCATGATAGGAGCTATGTGGCTCATTGTTTTGCAATGTAATTTGAAGATATTGTGAATCACAAGATAAAAGCTTCACAACATTGGATTTGATCTGATGGTTGTGTAGGTAATTTTATGCACTTCAATTCATTTTCTTTCTCATTGATTACTTACATTAAATTGTTATGTGATTGAACTATTTTCCATACAACTTAATCTTGCAGGATAATTTAAATCCGCAAAAAGCCTTTAATTGGCTAGTTATGCAACATGCTAGACACAATGTTAAGTTTCTATGGAACTTCTTTGAAAGTAGACATGGAAAAGGAGAGAATGATGGAGCAGGAGAATGTGTGAAGCGTGCACTTCACCAACATGAACTTGCAGGTACAAATTGCGTGAATAGTACACATAAATTTATATCTAGATATAAATCAAATAGTATATAATATAAACTTATCTATCCATTTGCTTTAAACTGATAGTTCAAAATTTATAGGTAACATGATAGAGAATTCAAAGAAAATTTTTGAATGGTGTGAAAATCATTTTGCTTTTCGGGACACCAAATACAACAAACGTTATTTTTGGGAAGTGAAAGGTAATTTATAATTTGTAGGAAAAATTTAAATTAAAATTTAATTTCGTGTTCATCTATGTTATCATAATTGTTGATCTAAAAATGTGCAACTTTCATTTTATATTTGTAATAGATATAGACCGATCTAATCCTTACAATTGTCAAAGGATTGTTGGTATTAGAATTTTATATCAATTGATGAGTACCGGACAACACAAGCCTCTATTGATTCAAGTAAGAGAAAAATCATGGTTTTGTGTTGATTGCATTGAGGACAATGCAATGAGTCAATGTGAGAATATTGCAAATAGATATGTTTCACGATGGGATATGAAGGAGTTAATCAGAATGCCTCCTTATGAAGATGATGGCATTGACATAAACATTCATGATCCTATATATTCAGCTGATTATGGGTGTGTTTCTGATTTAGTTGTTACGGGTTCATGCACATGTACATGTTCTTTTATTTAAATTTAATTTATTGTACTTTTGATTTGAATTTAATATCTAATCTGGATTTGTATAGGTGATATTTTTGCTGTGGTTGTGGATCCTGACAATGCAGAAAGTGTAGATTATTATCTACTAAGATGCACGAAAGCTAAATACAAGTTGCTAGAAGAAATTGTAGATGGTGATGGGCAGTCATATCCGAATGGTTCGGTTGTTATTGAAGGAACATATTATCAGCAAATAAAGATAGACAAAAATGGTGTTCAATTTATTGAATATATGTCTGGCAAAAAAGTTCTACTTTACAGTCACTTGGTTATAGAAACAAAGTTGCAATTTGAGACATTGCAAAAAAGAAGACGTGGCAATCAAAAGTGGAGGTTTCCTATTGAAGAACATGAAATTTTTTTGGAGATAATAAAAGACACAGATGAACCAGACTATATGCATCACGAGCTTTAGGATAAAATTCCTTTTGTAGCTCTCGTACTTTCATATTTGAACTCTATAGTTTGAACTCTTACTTAATGTATTGGATATTGGATATATGGTTTTAATATATAACTTGAATAGATTAGTTAGGTGTATTTTAATTGTTCATTGAATTTATTATATAGCTTTAAATAATGTATGTTGTTATAGATTTATATTTTGATTTGTATGCTTTGATACCTCCCCTTAAGACTTCCCCTTTTAAATGACTTTTAATTACTTGCATGACAAATTGAATAGATTAGTTAGGTGTATTTTAATTGTTCAATGAATTTATTATATAGCTTTAAATAATGTATGTTGTTATAGATTTATGTTTTTATTTGTATGCTTTGATACTTCCCCTTAAGACATCCCCTTAATACTTCCCCTTTTAAATGAATTTTAATTACTTACATGACAAATTCAATAGATTAGTTAGGTGTATTTTAATTGTTCAATAAATTTAATATATAGATAAATAATGTATGTTTTTATAGATTTATGTTTTGATTTGTATGCTTTGATACCTCCCCTTAAGACATCCTCTTAAGACTTCCCCTTTTAAATGACATCCCCTTAACTCATTCACATACATATAATAAATGACATCCCCTTAACTCATTCACATACATATAATATGAAATGACTAAAATGAACAGGTACATATGTAATTTGTCTAAAATATAAAATAACTCATTCACATACTGTATAGTCAGAAAATGGAAGCACTTCTATTTTAGACTTGTTTAGCCTTCCAAGTAAGTGGTTTTGGGTCATGACAAGCGCCTTGAATGGGTTCTTGATCTTGACATGGCTTCCCCCTTATTCTGTCCTTCTTTCCACTCATGTTTAGCCTGATTTCTGCATTGTGGACTGTAGAGTGGTGATTTTGGGCTTCAGGGTCAGGGTCAACCTTTTAGGTCTATGTCAACCTCAACCCTAACCTAGGTCAGGATCAACCTCAACCTTGACCTAGTTCAAGGTCGACCTCGACCTTGACCCAGGGTTCAGATCCTGGGGTCTCACAGTTTTTGGATGTCAGTCTTTGCAAAAAGTGTTTCTTGCTTCCAGGTCAGCTATTTCGGGTTCCAAAGCATCGATTCCTAAATTATATTTAATATAGGTCCTCTCCTAGGGGTAAATGCTTTAATGGAAATTTAATTCTCCTATTTTGACCTCCTTAGAAGATTGTGCCCTAGTTTCATATAAAAGAGATCCTTCGCCTCTCACTTTCACTAACCATCATCAAGCGAACTAAGTCTTCTAATCAAAAATTCTTAAAATATCATCAAGAGAAATACAAGAAATCTAAGGAGTAAGATTTCAATCAAGCATTCATCCATTCAAGCATCCATTTTCATGAAGGAGATCCAATGGAGGCCATTGAAGGATTCAAGCTACATAGTGCCCTTTTGGTGATCTCTCCATCCACTTTCTTCCAAGCCTATTCCAAATTCAAGAACCCATTCAAGACTTGGTGTTGGAGATCTACAAGCAAGAGATTGAAGAAATCCTACCATTCTAGATTCTACATATTTGGTGCATACATACTTGTGGATTGAAGGATTTGAATCCTCCACAAGGACTTTTACAAGCAAGGTGAATTTATGCATTTACTTTGTCCATTTCTACAGTTTCAATTACATATATTTGAGGTTAATTCCAAAATCAGGGTTTGACCAATGCAAACCCCTCCCCCACAACAAACAATCCTCTTTTTCTTGTAGGTATAGGTTCAAAATTGTAGATTTGAGACCAGATCTAGATACCCTTTTAAGCTTTCTTTCGGATGGTGCAAACAGATTTTTTGTCAAACCTGTGCAGGTTAGGGTCGACATTATTGGGTCAAGATTGAAATTTGTGGATTAAGGTTAAACTTTTTCATAAGATGACATTTAAATGGAAAAATATTTATGGGTTTTGTTCATCTCTGCGTTCTGGTTCGGGATCAACTATCACATTTTCTAGAAACAATCTACACACCTCATAAAACAACATTCTTTGACCTACAACTTTGTAAGGTTGGTTCTTCTTTCTATCCTTTTCAATTACTATAATCAAACATATTCATTTAATCAATTAATAGAATTTAAGATCCCCTTCTTTGTTCTCTTTTCCAAATAGTTGATTCATTTG
>MU227600.1:2734416-2780495 GCA_018584345.1 Thuja plicata | reverse complement strand
GGGTAGGGTTTTTCCCACTGGGTTTTCTCTATTTCCCCGGTTCACAGAGATTTCTTTGTAGTTGGGTACCTGATCAGGCCTTGTTGCCGGGACCCATTTCTTGCTTTCTTAGTCTTGCTAGGTATGCCTTCTCCCTGCGTTCAGCTTAAGGGGGGGTGTTAGAGTAATCAGTTTACTCTTTTTCGGCTTATGCTTTCACTTAAGTGCATATAATTAATACTTTATATTAATTATATTGCGCATCCTAGCTTTTAGGTTTTAGGGTTTGTTCACCTTTATAAGGTCGAACTTTGTAATTCTCTCAATCAATTCAGTTATAATTTTTGCTCTCACATTTCTGAGTGAACATATGATTTCTTCCTTTTCGTTTCGTACTTCATCTTTGTATTAGGTCATTTGCATGCAGGTGTAATCGGGTTCTGTGAATCTGATCTTTCATCAGATTCTACAAAGAATAGATATTAAGCCCAGCACCCTCATCTATCAACACTCGCCTAACACAAGTTTTGTGGATCATGACCTCAATATGGAGAGAAATATTGTGTGGATGTCTCAAGGCTTTATCATCATCTTCTAAAAAAGTAAGGTAATGAGGGCTAGCAATATGATTAACCATGTTCTGGAATTGATCAACTTCTAAGTTGTTGGGGATGTTCACTATGTGCAAAGCATCCTTAAAGACTTGCTTGTGTCTCGGGGACAACTCTAAGAGCTCAAAGATCAAAATCTGAGCTGGGGTTCTTTGCAACTGATTAACAAGACTATAGCTTGATTTTGGATTAATTGTTGGCTTCAAGGTGACATTCATGGATGTCACTTGCTTAGGTTTACTTGATTGACTTGAATTGGGTCCTCTAATGACAATGGGACCTTGACTTCATGTGACAACATTGAGGGCTTGCAATGACACTCTAGAGTTGGGATCCCTTAGCACCACAATGGGCTCTTCATCAAAGATAGGAGATTCCACATCTAGATCATAACCATAGGGATCTCTACCCCTCATCATATTGATATTTTCTTCCATGAATTCAAGCATATTAATAGTATTTTTCGCATCTATGTAGGTGTAATTGATCTCAACTTTGCCATTCTTAACTTTAGAGGTTTCCCCCTTCTCATACTTGGTAAATGGTTCCTTGAATGCCTTATGATCGGTGTTAGTGTTCAATCCATCTATCTTAAGTTGTCCACTCTCAATGAGATCAAGAATAAGATACTTGAGTTTGTAGCAGTTTTCAATGTCATGTCTAATACCATTGTGAAACTTGAAAAAGGCCTTCTCATCCCACCAATGTGGCTTAACAATAGGTATATAATGCTTCATTGGATTTGGAGGATGTACAATGTTGTTGGCAATGAGCATTTTCAAAAAATCCTCATATGAGTCACCAAGTTTTGAAAATTGATGTCTTTCTTTCTTACGTCTATCTTGGTATCTCGACTTGCTCTCTTGTTGACTAGATGAATTGAGCTTCATGGATTGAACAACACTAGACAAGTGGAGTATAGTTTGATCTTTGGGTTGACTAGAGGATTCCACAACTCCATCATTGACCACTTGTTTTTTCCTATTCCAGTGTGAGTTCTTACCTTTATCCTTGTTAGACTTGTTATTTTGACTATTGTTGTTGTTGTTGTTGTTTCCATGTTTGGTTAAAATTCCTTGTTCTTTCAAAACATCCTCAATCCTACATGCAGTTTCAATCATGGTGTCACAGGAATCAAAAACCATCTTCCTAACTTCATACCACATTTTGGGAACCAAGTTGCTAACAAGGATGTCAATCTTTTCATTTTTAGGAATGGTTCTAGAGTAGCAGGAGAATTGTCTTCTCCACCTTTGCAAGAAAGTGACAAAGGATTCCCCTTGGTTTTGCTTTAAATTGCATAAGTCCAACATGGTGACAGATCTTGAAAGGTTGTATGCAAAGTGTTGAACAAATCTATGGACAAGCTCTTTGAAAGTCTTAAAAGGAGGAGTTATGTTGGTGAACCATTCCATTGCTTGACCTTTAAGACTCCTTGGGAACAATCTCATGAGATACGAGTCATCTTGATGGAACTCAAAACTTGTGGTATAAAATTGGTGCACGTGATCATGTGGATCTTCATTCCCATCATACTTGTCATATTGTGGGATCTCAACCTTTATAGGGAAGTCTTTCATGTTAACACTTTTTTCAAAAGGATTAGGACAAATTGAATCTAGTGAGAATGAATTCTTGGTTGTTAACATCTTTTCCATCATGCTCTTAAGTTGTTTGATCTCTTCTTGAGATGGACCTTGCTTCATAATCTTCTTGTCCACATCAAAGTTGTAAGGGACTCTAGCACCCATGTTGATTAAACTCTCTAGGAACTTGTCTTTTTTTTGCTCTAAATGTTTCTCCATATACTATTGGAAAAGTGGCTCTTGTTGCATTTTCATAAAATATTGGGAGGTGAGGTCAAAACTCGAGCTACTACCCCCATATTGTGAGCCATGATGAGCACGTTGTGAAGGTTGTCTTGAGTTCCTAGGAGGTGTTCATCTCCTATAATGATCATGTCTAGAATCCATTCTTCCACTAAGGCTAGGAGATCATGATGGTGTTCTTGAATGTCTTCCACTTCGTGGAGTCTTAGGAGGAGTGGATGGAGGAGAGTTCTTTCCACCACTAACACACATGTTGTTAAATTGATCATTAAGTTGTTGAGCCAAGAGCCTATCTTTCTCCTCTTGGGAGGCTTTCTTTTCCATTTCCACTAAAGTTTGTCTTTCCAATTATAGAAGTCTAAATTTCTCTTGGTTTTCAGCTTGTTCATCTAGGAAGGCTTTCTTTTCATGCTCAATCCTCTTAAGTCTTTCACTCATGTATCTTGAAGATGTTTTGAGTGGTGAACCTGGTCTTGAATTTCTAAACAAGTTGTTGGTGTAGGTTGCATTGACATGAGTGTCATAAAGTTCATCTCCTTGGTTCTCATGTTGTGATAACTCATCCTGATAAGCTTGCCTCTTACCTCTCTTATCTCTTTGGTGTGCATCTAGATATCTAGTTGAGATAAGGGGTGAAGCTGGTCGACTGTTATGAGAGGAACCAAGTGAAATAGTATCTCTATGTTTTGCAAATATGTCATCAAGATGTTTATCCATGTCTTCCCTCTCTCTCTGAGTCATTGTGTAACTCGTATCCATATCTGAGTGAGAAGATGCTAAGGGGGTACCCAACTCACTAAGGTGACTCTTGGAATCAAACCAAACTTCTTATTTGTTCGTAGGTGATTGATCAAATATAGGTTCTTTTCCCTTACATTTTTGGCGAGTTTGAACTAAGGGTAATTGGTTGAAGACCACTTGACATCATTTTCCTTGATTTACTTGATATCTTGTTGTAATTGGCATGAAAGAAAAGGTACTAGCTGATAGGATGATCCTAAGAAATGTTGGTACCAAACTAGGATAGTAAAGGAATTAACTTGTCCAAAAGAGAGATGGTAAGATAGAATTTGCAAGAGGTATAAATCAACACTGCCATAGAGGTGCCCAATAAATGGGTGAATACCCTAACACATATGGATCAAGAGGATGATTTACCAAAGTTATATTGATTTAAATTGAATTTGTATGAAAGTGAATGGACAAGAGATTACCAAAACTCTCCAAGTGTGTTATCAAAGAATCTAAAGGTTTATCTTCTCAACAAAGACGGTTTCTAGATTACCAAATCCAAGAAAGGTCACTTGTGAAATCAAAGGTTACTAATTCAAGAGGTCAAAATTCAAGAATCCAAAGTGTAAACAAGCTTTTAACAGCAGGTTAAGTGACCTAATCTAACCCAGATCGACCAAGGAAGACTAGAAATGAAAGGATAGCAAATTGAACAAGTTGTAAAAAGTTGGTTTTTCGACTGGAGAACTCAGTTTTTTTTTCGTTTTAATTGACCAACTAGATGCATTAATAGATTTTATCATAAATTAGGCATGCAAGATAGAAATCAGGGAGTCCAAGCAAACAAATGTCTTCAAATAATGAGCAAGGGATAAAGTAACCTTGCACATGAACAAGAATAGTGTCATAGTATTCTACTCCCTAAAGATTCTACTTGTGTATGTTCTCAAAATGTTTTTCAATCACGTACATAGTCCTAAAAAAGAAAAATTTGGTTTCACTATGGTTCATAGTAATGGTTAAATTGACAACTTTTGCAATCTCAAGTGAGTGAAATCCAATCCAGGCGCACCAAGTTTTTGACACAGTCAGAGACTTTAATCAATCTGTAGCTGCTGAGGAGATTTGACAACCCAACAAGAGACCATGCGTGTGGATATTTATTCCACAAGGACATCTATATAGAATTTGTTGATACCATGATAGAAATGACTATTACCGCTTGAGGTTCCATCCATGTGGTTTACCCAATAAAGAGAGTGTCTACTACGGTTAACCCTCTCTAACAAGGAAGACTCACAATATGAACCACATGGGGACTTGGTTCGGATTCAAGGGTTCCAAGTTTTTGATTCTCCCAAAAGGGAAAAGAGCATAATCCTCTAGCCTCTTCACCTCACCTAGACATAGAAAAAAATATTAATTGACCCACTAATTTGAAATCACCTCACCCAAGGTTTGTATATCAATAACAATGACCACTAAGCTCAAGAGAGAAAGTACCATCAAAAGTTGAAGACCAAACCAAGTGATATAATAATAAATCCTTCCCTACCTACAAAGGGATTTATCATCAAGAAGAGATTCACATGTAAGACAAGTGAATGAATCCCACTCTCTCAATATCACCACAAATAGTGTTCATAGGGCTTAATTACTATGTGAAACATATATGCAAGAAATAAAATCTAGGTTCATTCTTTTAGAGCAAAAATTGGAAATGTGATCTATGAAAGCAAGAAACACTCAAGCTAAACACATAAGAGGTTCATTGTTATTTCAAAAATCCAAATTTTATAGAGATGCAAAAAAATACCTCAAGTCCAAAGCAACGTGCTTAGTATATTTTACCTTATTTTTTCTTTTGTTGAGAATTTCCACGAAAGCAAGCCACGAACTCTCCAACAAGCAAGACAAACAAACAAGCAAACAAGATATGCAATGTATATTCAACTTATGAAAACCCTAGGGTTAGATCTGAAAATCAATTGTTAGGAGAAATAATAACTAGAAAATAATCCAAATGACAACTCACATCATACATTGAACCATGTGAAAAATAAGTGCAAGCTAATCATGAAATGCCCTTCTTTTAATTTTTATTTTTGATCTAGTCAACAAGATTGGACCTATATGACATGAATTCGGATCCCAAACCCTAAATAAAGAAAAAAGACCCCTGTTAAAAAATAGAGAGCTTTCTAAAAATTTCATAATGTTAAAAAGATATTTTCATTTGTGCCCTAGGGAGCAATTTTCCCAAAATAGACTAGTTTTCATAAATTGACCAAATGAGCTATGATATTGCATCCAAATTTAAAACACAAAGAATGGACCCCTTGTAGAATTTAAATACCTTTCCAAAAATGTAAAAATTTATGAAAAATATGCTGATTCATGTCAAAAAATAATTTTTTATCAAACATAAAGAAAAAATTATAAGAAACGCAAGATACCTAAGAAAATTCTAAATTTTTTCCTGAAGCTTTTTGGATATGTCGCCAACTTGTAAAAACAAAATTTAGAATGAAACTCCAAGTTGTTTGAGAGATATAATCAAATATTTGAAAATCTAGGGTTTCTATCTCCAAGTAAACTTGGACAAGGGGGTTAGCTCCAAACATAACAAAAACCAGCATGTAAAGGTGGGTCGCCCCACGGTGGGTGCCACAAATGTGTACTAAAAATGTGTCACACTTCTATGAATCATTGTATCCAAGATTTCTCAAGAATGAGATCTCGAATGGCAAATCATAGCTCTCTATTCATGGAGTGCAAGGGTTTGTAATGGAGATCCTCAAATTGACCTAGTTTGTGCCCATGCAAGTACATCATAAAACAAGAGATTCAAAGAGGAAGAGAAAGAATGCTAGTCTCCATGATCATCATGTATGCATGCAAATGAAAGCTATTCTATATGAGAACAATGCAAGAAAGGAAATTAATCTATATGATAACAATGCATGATTATTCTATGAAAGGAAATACAAATGCAAGATTAATCTATGAAAGGAAACATGAATCTAATCTAACATGCAAGTGAAAAATTAATCTAAATGGATTTCCCTGGGGCATGAAAGAAGAAGACAAGAAGAGAGAAGTTGCAATATCCAAGCTTAAGTGCTCAAAATCTCCTCCAAAATTGCTCTCCAAACCTGTAGCATAACAATAGCATGAAAAAGATGATTGATTTCTTGATTATCAATTATTGATTATCCAAATGAGAAGGAGAGGTTTCCTTATAAAGAGCAATGGACGATATAGATTAAGAGGCAAAAAAAAAGCAATGGTGGAGATTAAATCTTGGTTGATCCATGTGCTCATATCTTCAAAAGGCAAAATTAATGGCTATGACTAAGAGGAAAAAAGCCCACCACTTAGGAAGATGTGTGAAGAAAAGGAACTTTATTTATTTTTATTTAATTTATTTCCTTTCTCAACAAAGAGGGATTTAAGTGGGGGTTTTATTTAATTATAAGAGGGATTTTCTTTTAATTAAATAAGATTATTTAATTTAATTAAAAGGGATATTATAATTAAATGAGATAATACTATTTAATTAAGAGAGATTTTAATTAAATAAGAGAAGATTATTTAATTAAAAAGTAATTTTAATTAAATAAGATTATTTTATTTAATAAAAAGGAATTGTTTTCTTTTAATTAAATATGATAATTAATGAAATGATCAAACCTTAAGAAATATTGAAATAATTGAATTAATTACTATTTGATCAAGGAAATTGATTTGAATTGAAAATGTTGAAAAGCATAGATTGAGGAATTTGATAAATTGATAAATGGGGGCCCATAGTCCAGACGACCATTTTAGGGTGCATAAAAATAGTACTGTGTGTCCTTCTCCTTTATCACCTTAAGGAACTCCTTTCCTCCCACAAACATCAACTTGGATTCCTTTTGATCCTCTAGTTTATCAGGTAGTGGTAACAATATTTACCTCTCTCCATTGTACAAAATACTATAAGTATTCTTCTCCCCATCATGATATGATTTCAAGTCATACTACCAAGGTCTCCCTAAAAGTAGGTGACAGGCATCCATGGGCACTATATCATAGAGTATCTTATCTTTGTACTTGCAATCTAAAACGTAATCCATGTGTTGGTTCTTTTTTACGCTAAGATTACTGATCAACAACCTTTTCAATTTGCAATGGATCTTTAAGAGTAGCCAACTCCAAGTAGTTCACAATAGAGTAAAAAGGACCAATTAGGAAGGATGCGGGTTCATCCTTCTACGCTTTAGGTTCTGCAAAACCAAGGGGGGGACACCCTTCAAACCCTTCAAATATTCAATAAGGCGTCAATCAGCAAAGATCTCACAAAGGCTCAACACAACCGGTAGATACTAGGTGATTGGCTAATCACCCATTGAACATCAACCTTGAAGTGGAGCATGAGATTAGTACAACCACAAACCACATAAAACCTTCAGATATTCAGAGTTTATTTCTTTAAATGCAGAACATATCCAAGACTTAACCAAATATATATCAATACAAAAGATACTACTCAATGATCAGTGCTTTATCCATTGGGCAATCCCCTTTATTCAAAGTCAGAAATATAGCAATCAACTTTTGTCAGAGATTCCAAGCCATAAACACAATAAATCTATATCAATACTACTTATAGAAATCCTCTTGTAGACAATCGAATGAAACTATGTCACATCTACAAAATCATTTAATCTAATCCTAGATCAGAACTGAAGAATGATAAAATATACATAGATAAACTCCATGCAAAGAATCAAAAAATTTAGACTTCACAAGACTGACACCAATGATATATTTGAATATGGAATTCTCATATTAAGTGTGAAGAATCACATTACTGTACACAAATTTGAAATCAAGAATATACCACTTCAATAAGTTGCAAAAGATCAATGGCATTTTATTCTATCTGATACAAAACTAGTAAAATCATAAACTACATCGCTAATGGAACCATGAAATGACTGGAAACTCCTGGAACCATTATTATGCAACTCTCTATGGAGACTAGGATTTGGAACCTTCTATAAATGCAAGAAATCTGAATATGTAGCCAAAGAAAAAGGTTCCAGATATTTTCTTGAAACACCACATATCTTCTCTGCTTTAACCAATTTTGAGCCGAGTCATTCTTTCTTCATTCTATTCAAACCACTTTGATTCTGCACCAAAATAGATTGCAAAAAAAAAATCTTCATTTCAAGACCTTTCCAATGGTATATGATACTTGTTTTTGATAAAAATTGTCCCCTGAATCACTAAACAACTTTCCCTCGTGTGCATACTTTTTCAATAGTTTGAATAGTTTGAAATATTTTAAATTTGAATTTACATGCCTTTTCAATAGTTAGACTATTGAATTATGTTGATATTTCATTTTAATATCTGCATCTGCACATATTATATCTTATCTTTATTTGCCCATATTTTACCAGAACATGACAAGTGTCAATTAGGCTTAATGACTTATAGGTTAGATCTCATGCATCTCCTCTTTAAGCCTTTAAGGCAACTGTTGGATTTCTTTCAAACTGCATGCCTTTTAACTCTTTCTTTTTTGAGATTAATCCACTTTAATTTGCACAATTTTATTTTTTCGGCACTTTGATCTTGTGAGATTAAATCCTTTTAAATCTTGTGCAATTTCTTGGGTATTAATCTTTATTTTTGCAAATACTATATTTATTATTTATTTTGAACATTAATCTTCATTTTAATTCCTTTTAATCTGCACATTTTCTAGATTTCACCTTATTCTTCCATGTGGCATTCTTTGATTTGTTTACAGATCCACTTAGGCGCCTATGTCACCTGCCCTGCCTAGCTCGCAACCTATCTAAGTGCCACGTGTTGGTCTCTGATTTTCTTTGGAAGTGCCACCTCTGTACTGCACAAGATCTTTCCATCTGTTTTCCCTGCCATATGTCACTTAGGCTTAATGGCTTAATGGGTAGATTTTGAGCATCTTCCCATTAAGCCTTTAAGTAGCTCATCAATTTTTCTTACCTCAGGATTCACGCCCATCTAAAAGGCCCCTCCAGTGCACTGCTCTGTAACCTCCACCTTGTCACCTTGCTATCAACCCGACTATCTTCACTACCACATGTCGGCATGACTTAATCCCTTAGGATTATCTTCCCTGCATCTTTCTATCCAAGCCATTAAGCCAACTTTTGATCTTGATCACCTTGGGATCTATGCCCAACCTGCAAGCCTCTCGCCAACTCATCTTCCACATCATCTCTATGGGTCCTACCAAAATTAGTTTCCTTCACCTAGGCATGCTTCCCAATGCATCTGCCACCTATGCGAGGAGAGCCTCTAGGCTTCTTCTTCAAACTACTAACTAAGTGTTGTAGTATATAAACATCTTGGAAGTCCATACCCTGCTCAATGTGGGACTAAAGTTTTTCAATTTTTAAATATTATTCTACATTTTGCCTCAAAATTATGGGGCCCACTGCACACTGAGTCCTCCAGCTAAGGGGCCCACCAAGTGGCCTCTTAGATTCTTACTTATTTCATTAATTAAGCGTTGGCATATAAAAACATAAAGAAAACCCTTGCCCAGCAAATGTGGGATATATTCCCTTTGCATTTTTTAAAGCTTTAAACCCTCCTCCTATATTTACTTACTACGCAATCCAACTTGGACCTTCCATATTGTAATTTCCTGGAATCACACCACTCAACCCTCTTCATTTCTTTTCTAGTGCATCCCTTGGCCCATTACATTTTACATGAATGTTTTTAAAAACTATACAATATCTCCTATGCAGCCTCTATACTATGCTTCCTGCGTTTTGCATTGTTCTAAAAATAAAACCCCTTTCTATTTCCATGCACTGGCTCTGGGATGATTGTGAATATGTTTTGGAAGTATTTAATCTTCCTTCCCTCCTCTGCGCAGGCCATAACCATATGTGCTTTTCTATTGGGATGTTTAGAACTTTTCCACAGTTCTTTAGTGTAGCCTCTTGTGGATTCCATGCAAAGTCTGTGATTTGTGAATTATGGCTTAGTTCCTCCACATACTGCTTCACATGTCTATGTAGGTCTCCAATTTAATAGTCTACGCAACATTGATATTTATCAAACATGCCATTTGCCTAATGAAATATACCTTAAGCTTTTAAAAGAAAAGCCTCCACAATACCCTGCGCAATCCCTTAATAACTTTGTGTATGCTTCCATCCTTTAGCATAATGCATGAAATGCCTCAATAAAAGAGGCTTAATGCACATTTCCTTGATGACTGTAATATGGAAAACAATCACAAGACATGTCATTGACAATATTTTTTCTTTAAAAGAGCTTTCTTCATGGCTGATATAGCTTCATGTTTTTATTTTTACTTTAAATATCAATCCACAAACATATCCCATGTTTTGTAATTTGGTTTGCCTACTTTATTTTGAGTATGTTGAAGAAGCAATTCTACCTTTTTCATCATTCCTTCAGTAGGATAAGCACCAATTAATACATTTGGTACTCTGATATCATAACTCAAGCCATCACATTCCCATCTTTTAAAATACTTCTCAACTCCCTCAACATCCCCTAGCTTCACCAATGAAGTAAGGATGCATATATAATATGTGTTGGTCATCTTAGGAAAGACCCTTGCAGATTTCTTCCATACAAAAAATACTTTACGTTTATCACCATGCTTGGAATGCATGATAATAAGGGACTTATAAGAATTATGATCCTTCTTCATGAAATTTTTTGTATTCCATATCTTTCAAGGCATCCTATGCTTCAAACTTGCTTTCATACTCTAAGTATAAACCATTGTGCAATTTGATTATAAAGTACTGAACTGGCGATCATTTAAAATCATTTCTAACATTTCTGCAAACTAGCTTCTTTAGTGACAACCGGCCTCAGGAACTAATCTCAAAAACTGATCAAAAAGGCTCTTGGAATCATGCAATCTAGAGAATAAAATCATCTCAAATATGTGAACACGGGCATCAAAGTTATTTTCATGAAGACATTAGGGTCGTAAGATATCAGTGTTCAAAATGAGCTACTTCATTTCAATCTGCAACTTGAAGTATTCAAATATATGCAAACCCTGCCAGAAAATGCAAATTGCAAAGATACCGGATTAACTCCTGAGGATTCGTCACTTGGCAGAGTGATCTATTCATGAATAATGAATATACATACAAATGGGATTCACTGGATTCAACTCTAGGTGCAAGGTGCAACTGATCAAACTTGAGCATTCTAGAATACTGTGCAAGTGCAAACGTAGAAACACCATAAATCTCATTTGGATTGACTTCCTAAACCCATCAGATGAACTCCTTATGGTTTAGGAGCCTGGAATTGGATTCATTTTCACATATATAGAACACATTTTCACTTGGTTTGTTCTGGTCATCAACCAATTAGTCAACACTAATCTTCAAAGTCAGCCCTTTGCCAACTTCTGATTTCAAAATCAGTGAAAATGTATAAACATGGTTTGGAATTGTCTGAGTAAACTAATCAAGTGGATTGGCACATGCCTAGAAATATTCATGAAGGTACATTTCCATGACTACAATATAGGAGAACAATTAATTCTCCATTCCATTCAATCAAGTATAAACTTGTAAGATCTCAAAGTAGGTCATTCTACAATTCTGCACTTTACACTCTAAGAATCAGAAGTAATTACAAACGGAATGACTATGGAAAACTGTGAAAATGAACTCATGGGGGTCTTAAAATGGAAAAAAATATTCTCTCTCATGCCTAAAACACCTCAGCATAATCCTTATATCATGAAACGTTATTCAGCCAAAGATGCAAGCATGAAAAGTAGGTCCTTTACTATAATCAGGCAATGTGCAGAATGCAGATTTTAGGTAAACACCTTTAAACAACCATCTCCAAAACTTATCAAATCTGATATCTGAAATTTTTGACCCATTACATTTACTCCATGATATTTTTTTCACATGTTCCCCCGTCGGTATCTCATAAAAATCATTAGGTCACATTTTACTTGCACTTCAAATAGGCTTCTTCGAAAAGTTTTTAGGGGTACTCACCTTGCCTTAGAGAAAATTTTAAATTGGTCACTCCAAATTTGTGCCAAATTTGAGAGTACCAATAGTGGCTCTATCTAGAGATGCATGCCCCTTGTGGGCACATAGAAAATTTAGAATCTCTTAGTGAAGCAGACCACTCAAAAATCAGACTTCTTTTCTTGACTTTCCAAAAACCGGTTCCTTATTGAAAACACCAAACACCTAACACACAACTGAAAGCAAAGTGACTATACAACATGTAAAAAATTTACAAATGGCCAACAACCATCAAACTGAACTCACCACTTAGCCCTATCAAATACTTGATTCTCATTTCCATGAATTAGAGGTAAGCTAAAATTACCACTGTCATGTGCTTGATTAATCATGCTGCAATTTATTATCAGCACATCATAGTAAAAACCATCAACACAATCATTATCCATGAATACTTGGGAATCAATAAAGTACTGTAGATGCTGACCACTTTGTGACATAAAAGTATCACACCCTTGACCATCGCTGACAAGCTGAAAAGGAAAATATTCCAGCTCCTCTTCATGGCTAGAAACAAACTCATCATGAACTCTAGTTTGCACAAAAACATGAGCTTCATTTAAAACATTGATTTGCAAACTAGGATGGAACTCTTTCAAAAAAAAATCTGATTGCATAAGACCTGATATAGCTTTCTGACCATGATCTCTATCAGCATCTTCTAAATCTGAAAATGTATCATCAAATAACATTTCATTTGCCATTTGAAAATCTGAAAATAAACATGTAGATCTTTCACTCTTCTCAAGGGAGTAATCAGGATTATGATGTATACAAGAATAATCCATGTCAATCTCATTAAAATCTGAATCCATACCAGCATATGAGTCATCATACTCATCATATTTGACATAATCCAATTTGCACAGTCATATGCATTTCCATCTTGCACATTGTTTTCCTCAGAAGTAGGAAAAAGAAAATCAGCATGAGTTTCACACCTTGCATCCATTTGCATATATTTATTATCAAAGCATATATCAATCAGGCATTTCAAAGTAGGTTCTACATTTGATGCATACCTTTGAAAATCAGTAGCCAATAGTTCTAAAAAAAATTTGCTGCTCAATGAACATTAAATTTCATTTTCATTTCTTTTAACTTCTCCTTTACTGGTGCAAATACCTTCGCCATTAGGAACAAGGATTGAAGTTTCTTGGCTCATTAATTTTGGTGCAAAGGAATCATCCCAACCACTCTCATCCGTATAATAACCATTCTCTTGTTGATCACGAGACTCTTCATATTCTTCAAACTCATATATCCATTTCTTAACAAGTTAAATGCCTTCCTCTCTACATGATGTAGACCAATTTGCAGATTTAGGCATACAAAGCTCTAAAAACAAATGAAGATATGCAGACTCTTGAATTTCAATCCCTTCCAGAAGCTTATCATATGCATTGGAAAACTTTTCATAAAATACATGTATGGATTCTTCATTTATTTCACCTACATGTCTTTTCAAAAACAAGATGGCTTGGTCTTGTATTCTTTTTATTAAATAATGCAATATCCTTTTGGATTTCTTCAAGATCTGCCAGATAAATTTCAGATATAGGTAGCATATCATGATCTATTGAATCTAGAATCTCCATTGCATTACTTATTTACAATACATCTTCTCATTCACAAAGATTTTATTCAACTTATGGAATCATTTCACATAACATCATACCTCTGATTTTGATGACTGAGATTTGTAAACAAGAAGTATGGGAAACTTTTAAATTCACTTTCTTTTTCTCTAGTGACTTCTTCACCTAGTAAGGAAACAAATCTATCTCATTAAAAATTTGAGGAATACCTGGGAAAATTCTTTTTCTGTTGTCCTTCTTTATTTCTTTATGATTTTGTCAATCCACCATTGAATCTTTCGAGCATCTGCTAAATCCTTGTTGTAAGTGTTTCCAACTGATCATCAATTTTCATCATTAAATGCACACTGGTGTAGAGATATTTTAGAGTCACCACTCACTACTGTGAGAATGCATAAAACATTAATAGAACAAGGACAAGTTGTGATTTAAACAAAGATAGCATACTTTCAGCAAGTCAATTGGATCTGACACATTTCTTTGCAAAGAAGACATTCAGAATCTCTTTCAACAACAACAACAACAACAACAACAACAACCAGACTGGTAAATATGATTTGAAGGAATTTCATATTTACAAACTTTTATAACTCTATCCTCAAATGGATATGGCAGAAAATAACTAGATCTATAAACAAAAAGACCAGGAGTCTAGCTCAAATTAATAAACCTGAATTATTTACTGCAAATTACTTCAACTCCCCAGTAGAGTCACCATTTTGTTGGTTCTTTTTTACACTGAGATTACTGATCAACAACCTTTTCACTTTGCAACGGATCTTTAAGAGTAGCCAACTCCAAGTAGTTCACAATAGAGTAAAAATGACCAATTAACTAGGATGCGGGTCCATCCTTCTATGCTTTAGGTTCTACAAAACCAAGGGGGGACACCCTTTAACACCTTCAAATATTCAGTAAGGCGTCAATCAATAGAGATCTCACAAAGGCTCAACACAACTTGGAGATAGTAGGTGATCAGATAATCACCCATTGAACATTGACCTTGAAGTGGAGCATGAGATTAGTAAAACCACAAACCACATAAAACCTTCAGATATTCAAAGTTTATTTCGTTAAATGCAGAACATAGTCAAGACTTAACCAGATATGCATCAATACAAAAGATACTACTTAATGATCAGTGCTTTATCCATTGGGAAATCCCCTTTAACCAAAGTCATAAATATAGCAATCAACTTCTGTTAGAGATTCCAAGCCATAAACACAACAAATCCAAATTAATACTACTTATAGAAATCCTCTTGTAGACAATCGAATGAAACTATGACACATCTACAACATCATTTAATCTGATCCTAGATCAAAACTAAAGAATGATAACACATAGATAAACTCCATGCAAAGAATCAGAAAATTCAGACTTCACAAGACTGACACCAAGGAGAGATATGAATTTGGAATTCTCATATTAAGTGTGAAGAACCACATTATTGTACACAACTTTGCAATCAGGAATATACTGCTTCAATAAGCTGTAAAAGATCAATGAAATTCTATTCTATCTGATACAAAACTAGTATAATCATAAACTACATCCCTAATAGATCTATGAAATGACTGGAAACTCCTGGAGCCAGTATTCTGCAACTCTCTATGCAGACCAAGATTTGGAACCTTCTACAAATGCAATAAATCTGAATATGTAGCAAAAGAAAAAGGTTCTAGATATTTTCTTGAAACACCACCTGTCTTCTCTTCTTTAACTAATTTTGAGCTGAGTCATTCTTTCTTCATTCTTTTCAGACCACTTTGATTCTGCACCAAAATAGATTGTAAAAACAAAATCTTCATTTCAAGACCTTTCCAACGGTATATGATACTTGTTGTTTTTGATTAACAATTGTGCCCTGAATAACTAAACAAACATTCCCTCCTGTGCATACTTCTTCAATAGTTTGAATAGTTTAAAATATTTTAAATTTGAATTGACATGCCTTTTCAATAGTTAGACTATTGAATTATGCTGATATTTCATTTTAATATTTGCATCTACACATATTATCTCTTATCTTTGTTTTCCCAAATTTTACTAGAATATGACAAGTGTCAATCAAGCTTAATGGCTTATAGGTTAGATCTCATGCATCTCCTCTTTAAGAATTTAAGTCAAGCATTGGATTTCTTTCAAACTGCATGCCTTTTAACTCTTTCTTTTTTGAGATTAATCCACTTTAATTTGCACGTTTTTTTATTTTTTCAGCACTTTGATCTTGTGAGATTAAATCCTTTTAAATCATGTGCAATTTCTTGGGTTTTAATATTTATTTTTGCACAGACTATACTTATTATTCTTTTGCACATTAATCTGCATTTTAATTCCTTTTAATCAACACATTTTCTAGATTTCACCTAATTCTTCCACGTGGCATTCTTTTATTTGTTTGCAGATCCACCTAGGTGCCTATGTCACTTGCCCTACCTGGCCCGCAACCTATCCAAGTGCCACGTGTTGGTCTCTAATTCACTTTGGAAGTGCCACCACTGTACCGCATAGGATCTTGCCATCTTTCTACCCTGCCACATGTCACTTAGACTTAATGGCTTAATGGGCAAATTTTGAGCATCTTCCTATTAAGCCTTTAAGTCAGCGGTCAATTTTGCTTACCTCAGGATTCACGCACATCTAACAAACCCCTCCAGTGTGCTGCCACATCACCTCCACCTCGTTGCCTCCCTGTCGACCCAGTTGTCTTCACTACCACATATCGGCATGACTTAATCCCTTAGGCTTATCTTCCTTGCATCTTTCTCTCCAAGCCATTAAGCCAACCGTTGATCTTGATTTCCTCAGGATCCACACCCAACATGCAATCATCTCACCAACTCACTTGCCACATCATCCCTATGGGTCCTATCAGAATTGATTTCCATCATGTGGGCACACTTCCCAATGCATCCATCACCTACACATGGAGAGCCTCTATGCTTCTTCTTCAAACTACTAACTGAGCGTTGTAGTATATAAACACCTTGGAAGTCCATTCCCTGCTCAATGTGGGACTAAATTTTTTCAGTTTTTAATTCTTATTCTGCATTTTTCCCAAAAATTATGGGGCCCACCACGCACTAAGTCCTCCGGCCAAGGGGCCCACCAAGTGGCCTCTTGGCTTCTTACTTATTTCATTAAGTAAGCGCTGGCATATAAAAACATAAAGAAAACCCTTGCCCAACGAATGTGGGATACATGCCCTTTGCATTTTTTAAAGCTTTAAATCCTCCTCCTGTATTTACTTACTCCACAATCCACCTTGGACCTTCCATATTTCAATTTCCTGGGATCACACCACACAACCCTCTTCATTTGTTTTCAATCTTATCCCTTGGCCCATTACATTTTCCATGAATGTTTTAAAAACTATACAATATCTCCTACACAACCTTTGTACTATGCTTCCTGTGTTTTTCACTGTTCTAAAAATAAAACCCCTTTCTATTTCCATGCGCTAGCTCTGGGATGACTGTGAATATGTTTTGGAAGTATTTAATCTTCCTTCCCTCCTCCGGATAGGCCATAACCATATGTGCTTTGCTATTGGGATGTTTAGAACTTTTCCATAGTACTTTAGTGCAACCTCTTGTGGAGTCTATGCAAAGTCTGTGCTTTGAAAATTATGGCTTACTTCCTCCATGTACTGCTTCACATGTCTGTGCAGGTCTCCAATTTAATATTCTATGCAACTTTGATATTGATCAAACATGGCATTTGCCTATTGAAATATACCTTAAGATCTTAAAAGAAAAGCCTCCACAATACCCTACGCAATCCCTTAATAAATTTGTGCATGCTTCCATCCTTTTGCATAATGCATGAAATGCCTCAATAAAAGAGGCTAAACGCACATTTCCTTGATGAGTTTAATGTGGCAAACAATCACAAGGCATGCCATTGACAATATTTTTCCTTTAAAAGAGATTTATTCATGGCTGCTATAGCTTCATCTATTTGTTTTTTACTTTAAATATCAATCTACAAACATATCTCATGTTTTGTAATTTGGTTTGCCTACTTTATTCTGGGTATGTTGAAGAAGCAATTCTGCCTTTTTCATCATTCCTTCAGTAGGATAAGCACCAATTAATACATTTGGCACTCTGATATCATAACTCAAGCCATCACATTCCCATCTTTTAAAATACTTCTCAGCTCCCTCAACATCCCCTAGCTTCACCAATGAATTAAGCATGCATATATAATCTGTGTTGGTCATCTTAGGAAAGACCCTTACAAATTTCTTCCATACTAAAAATACTTTACTTTTATCACCAAGCTTGGAATGCATGATAATAAGGGACTTATAAGCATTACGATCCTTCTTCATGAAATTTTTTGTATTATGTATATTTCAAGGCATCCTGTGCTTCAGACTTTCTTTCATAATCTAAGTATAAACTATTGTGCAATTTGATTATAAAGTACTGAACTGGCGATCATTTAAAAGCATTTCTAACATTTTTGCAAACTAGCTTCTTTGATGACAACCGACCTCAGGAACTAATCTAAAAAACTGATCAAAATGGCTCATAGAATCATGCAATCTGGATAATACACTCATCTCCAATATGTGAACATAGGTTTTAAAGGTATTTTCATGAAGACATTACGTTCGTAAGATATCAGTGTTCAAAATGAGCTACTTAATTTCAATCTGCAACTTGAAGTATTCAAATATATGCAAACCCTGCCAGAAATGCAAATTGCAAAGATACTGGATTAACTCCTGAGGAGTCATCACTTGGCCAAGTGATTTATTCATCAATAATGATTATGCATACAAAAGGGCTTCACTGGATTAAACTCTAGGTGCAAGGTGCAACTGATCAAACTTGGGCATTCCAGAATACTGTGCAAGTGCAAATGCAGAAACGACACAAATCTCATTCGAATTTACTTCCTAAACCTATCAGATGAACTCCTTATGGTTGAGGGTCCTAGAATTGGATTCATTTTCAAATATATAGAACACATTTTCACTTGGTTTGTTCTGATCATCAACCAATTAGTCAACACTAATCCTCAAAGTCAGCCCTTTGCCAACTTCTGATTCCAAAATCAGTGAAAATGCATAAACATGGTTTGGAACTGGCTGAGTAAACTAATCAGGTGGATTGGCACATGTCTATAAATCTTCCTTGAAGGTACATTTCCATGACTACAATATAGGAGAACAACCAATTTTCCATTCCATTCAATCGGGTATAAACTGGTAAGATCTCAAAGTAGGTCATTCTGCAATTATGCACTTTACACTGAGAATCAAAATTAATTGCAAACGAAATGACTTTGGAAAACTGTGAAAATGAACTCATGGGGTTTTGAAAATGGAAATAGATCTTCTCTCTCATGCCTACAACACCTTAGCATAATCCTTATATCATGAAAATTTATTTGGCCAAAGATGCAAGCATGCAAAGTAGGTCCTTTACTATAATCAGGAAATGTAGTGAATGTAGATTTGAGGTAAGCACCTTTAAACAACCGTCTCCAAAACTCATCAAATATGATATCTTAAATTTGTGACCCATTAGATTTACTCCATGATAGTTTTTTCATATTTTCCCCCATCATTATCTCATAAAAATCATCAACTCACATTTTACTTGCACTTCAAGTAGGCTTCTTTGGAAATTTTTTACGGGTACTCACCTTGCCTTAGAGAAATTGTTAAATTGGGCACTCTAAATTTGTGCCAAATTTGAGAGTACCAACACCATGATTTCTCTTCAATGATGGTATGTTGACTCTTAGTGAGCCATGACACTTTATAAGGACTTGGATTTGGTACCCTCCTTAGCTTTGACTCTTCAATCATTTTAATCGACACTAAATTGTCAGTAGATCCAGAATCAATTATAAATTTTCATACCTTACCTCCAACCTTGCATAAGTTAGTAAACAAGGAATTCCTCTGTGGAGGTTCTGGTGGGCATGGTGTCTTGAGAAGCATCCTCCTCGTCATGAGTGACTCCCCTTTCTCTAGTGCTACAAATGATCTAGGAGATTTGACACTTTGACAGTCTTCTTCTCTCACCAAACTTGTTCCCCTTTCTCCTGATTTCTTTCTCAGGATACGTTGAGGCCATGTGTCCAACTTTGTGACATTTTAAGCACTTTAAGGATTAAGAATTTATCCCTCCAAATATTCCCCTTGAATTGGATCTTCTTCCTCTAAAAGTACCTCTATTACCACTATCCCCTTGAGTATTCTCCTGATTGGATTCATCGGGGAATTTAAAACTTTGACTCCTTCCACTAGACATCCCTTTGCTTCTATTATAAAACTCTCTTTTGTCTCTCCCCCTACTATTTTTTTCATGTCTCCTCTTCAATTTATCTTCAACCCTAAATGCCAATTGATGACATTTGTGAATGGTGTTAGGGGTACATAGACTTAGTTCATCTTGGGTGTTCATTCTTAGGCCATTAAGATACCTGGCCACTCTCTCACTCTTTATTTCCAGAGTCTTGGATTTCATTGTGAGTCTTTTAAACTCCTCTGTATAACTAGAAAAATTCATCTCCTTTTGTCTCAAACTTTGTCTTCTCTTATGAAGTTGCACTTCATAATCTTTTGGCCCATAGACTTCTTTGACCAATGTTACCATCCTCTTCAAATTAGTTATCATATTGTTACCACTCTTCACTCTTTTATCTTGATTAAAGTTCCAACAAGTCAAGGCTCCTCCCTTTAGTTTATACTTGGCTATCTTTACCCTCTGGTGTTCATATATTTTTTCACATTCAAAGAAGCTTGTAAGGGAGTCTATCCAATAAATAACCAACGTTGGCTCCATCTTCCCACTAAACACTGGCAGATCTAACTTTCCCTCAATGGTCCTTCTCTCCATGGTTTTCAATGGATTCAGGAGGGGTCTCTGGTCCACAAGAACCTCATCTTCTTCCCTCCCAAAGGATTCATCTTCACCTCTTTCATTTTCATTTCCTGAGTCATCTCCATCCTTCATATCAACCTTTCCTGTCAACCTCTCTATCAATTTTCTCATTTCTTTGTTTTCTATATTTTTTCTCGCACAATCTTTCCAAGTTCTATATTGGTTACTCTTGGCTGCAGTTCTCTATCCTTAGTATCTTATTCTCCCTCTGACATATTTCTCAAAATCCTTCTCCCTAAGGATCTATCCATGCTCTGATACCAATTGATGCAGAGTCATTTCTTCTTTACTCTTCAAGTTATGATAATTTCCTCAATCCAAGGACCAATCTAAGGACCCTAACATCTTAATACTAACTTCCTAGGGTGACTTACACTTTATTTATTGGGTTACATATTCCCTTCAAACTATTTCTTCCAAAACCTAATCAAACCCTTAGGTTTTCCTTCAGGACTCCAAGTAACCCTTTAAGGAAAAATGGCTTACTTAGGCTTGATGTGTTTCCCAATACGTAAAGGGGTTTAAAATGGTGTTTTCTAAGGAAATATGACAAGATTCAATCACTTGTTTTGCACAACCAATCTATTGGTGAACACTTCACCAAAGACCCCAATTAGGCTTGTTTACCAAAGGAAGTACTTCTTACTGATACTGCCCTACAAAATCAACCACTTTATCATCTTCAATACATGAATTAACCATCAAATCAAAATGTATGGCCTTTGATCAATCACCCAAACCCAAATATGGAACCTTTTCTATTTTTCACTTTAGTGGCCACAAAGAGATGTCCATGTAGGGCATCAACTCTCTTCCTGCTCCTACATGGAACCTACAAAACACCACTGGACTCCTAATATACATCAACCATACTTTCATTTCCTCTAGGGTTGTTAGTAACCAAGGGTGGAATTGCATGATATGGTAATTTCTTTCAAAAGCCCTAGAAATGCTATCTACGCAGACCTCCAATAAGTAAATTGTTGGTTTCTCTCTCCTAACAATGAATCAAGACTTCAATCCCATTGCATATGAAATTTAAAAGGGAACAATACAATCCAGAATGGAATTTAAACATCTACGTAACATAAAAATTCATACGCAATCTTAGAATGTGAAAAAATGTAGGAATTTTCATTTGTTTTCAAATCTCCATATGCAAAATCATTACAAGCTTCTCCTCTCAACTTGGAGAGGTTTGTTTCATTATTTTTATATGTTTCCCAATGGTCTCTAACCAATTTTAGAAATTTTGTTACTTTTGGGTGCAAAATGCAACTAAAGGAAACTATTTGTGACTTTTAACCGATAGTTATTGGCATCGTCTTCCGATAGCTGACCTCCTTATGTCGATAAGGCTTCCTTCTTGTTGATACTTAAGTATTCGAAACCAATGAAAAAAATTTCATATAGGACTTAACCAAAACCTCCTAATACACCTCATAAACACTTATAAGACTCTTCTATATTCCCCTAATCCCATATGTCCATAGTAGCTTATAGATCACCTTTCCATGACATTGAGTTACAGGTTGGGGTTCTTTATTACAAACATCAAACAAAACATTAAAAGAAAAGAAATGCCTTGATGGAACACATCGTTGGTGTCTTTAGGTGTTTTATTTTCCTTGTAGGGGTTCCCTTGCACCAAAGATAAATTATTTTCAATATTTTATGTTACACAACAATTGGAAAGGTGAAGGTTTAAAAGGAACTAAAGAGATATGTGATAAGTTGCTCTTGGTATATGAAGGAGATTTAAAGAGAAAATAAGAAAGACTAATAAATCTCAGACAAAATTATGAGGTCTTAATAAAGGTATAAGATGAGAGTGTTGAAAGCTACAAATACAGAGTCATAGATTTTTTTGATGGAATCAGAGCTACCGATGGACATCAAGAAGATATAGATGTTATACTAAAGATCTTATTAATCCTACCAAAGGAGTTCATAACAATAGAATTTTCAATAAGGAATAAGGGAGAGAAATGATCTAAAGTCACTATTCAATTGGTCAACTTATCATATCACTTTCTGCATTTGAGATTGCAAAAGTTGAAAGAGAAGAGAGAGACTGCATTCAGAGATATTGAAGAAGCTAAACTTGAGACATGCAAGATGTTGAAGGAAGCTAAAGAATATATTTTAAGATGATTCAAGAAAGGTACTAGTAGAAACAAAGGTAAGTTACCTCTTCATTTCTTTAATTGTGGAAGGAAAGGAAATTTTACTACTGATTGCAAGTATAATGAATATCATAGTGAATCATAATATGATGATAGAAAAGGAAATCAAAATTAAAGAATAAATTTCATAGGAAAGGGTTAAAAAAGCTCAGGTTCTATAAAAGAATAAATTTCATAGGCAAAGGTAAAAAAATCTCATGTTCTATGGAAGAATATTTTTTTGTAGATGAGGATACTATTGAAACAATTGAGGAATCTTTGTTTTTAGCTATTTCGTGCAAAAGAAAGAAGAGATAACATTGTATGCTAAATTTTTTGCAGGCTCATGGATTATAGATTCTAGATGTTCAAATCATGTGATAGGAGACAAGATAAGATTTATTAATTTTGGAGAATGTGATGGTGGAGAAATCAGATTTATAGAGAAGGAAGTGCACAAATCAAATGCATTAGGACCATTTCTAACGCAGCCAAGGTAAGAGGGTCTAAGAGAATGAAAAATCCAACCTTGTAGCAAGAGTTACATGGCAGAAACTCAAATATTTCATGAATTAAACACACAAATCTAGAGTATGGATTACACATGCAACCTTTTCATTGACATGTAAAGCAATTACAAAGTTTTGCAATAGTAGTCAACATGCCCATCTCAAATCCTAGGGACTTATTACAAATAAACCTAATTATTCTTCATGACCTACGACTAAAAAATAGCCTCTTCAAACCCTGACTCACTTCCTCTAGCCTCTTTCCAAACAAGGACCAAGATCCAACTTAAATACATGACCGTGACCAAACAAGTCGGCCTCAAGATTACATTTTCCAAGAAAAACAAAACATGTTACAAAATAACTCCCAGACAGCCTCCAATCTAAGATATTTAACCAATAATTATATCACAAGGATAGATTGTACAAACAGGTCATAAAAATACCTAGATACATAAGAAAATGATCCATAAGTATTGTCGATCAAGGAAATCCAAGTGACAATTCAAACACTGAGCAGTTCAAGAACATCAAGAACACATTCTAAACAAATCCAAAGAATCCATCATAAATTTGGGTGCGACATCCCAAATGAGTTGCAATCATAGGAAAAGATTCCTAATGATCTGAAAAATAGCCTCTTCAAACCTTGACTCACTTCCTCTAGCCTCTTTCCAAACAAGGACCAAGATCCAACTTAAATACATGACCGTGACCAAACAAGTTGGCCTCAAGATTACATTTTCCAAGAAAAACAAAACATGTTACAAACTAACTCCCACGCAGCCTCCAATCTAATATCTTTAACCAATAATTATATCACAAGGATAGATTGTACAAATAGGTCATACAAATACCTAGATACATAAGAAAATGATCCATAAGTATCGTCGATCAAGGAAATCCAAGTGACAATTTAAACACTGAGCAGTTCAAGAACATGAAGAACACATTCTAAACACAGCCAAAGAATCCATCATAAATTTGGGTGCGATATCCTAAATGAGTTGCAATCATAGGAAAAGATTCCTAATGATCTATAGAACACAAATCTATGATCGCAACCACCAAGGATATGTAGAACTCGACCGGGACAAGAAACACTACAACCGGTGACCAAGAACATAAAAACTAAGTAATCGGTAATTAGGAATAGAAAAAATCAGATGTTTTTTTTTTTTTTGATGCAAGATTGCAATGAACCCAAGATGATTCTGCATCAAACACCCAAGGTTATTTTAAAAATGAGCCTCTCACTTTTCTACGATGAAGAAAAACCAAATCATTTTAACTCCACCTGAGAAATCCATGAAGAATCCTTGACCGGTATGTTGTTCCACTTAACAAGATACTCTTCATGTTGATTTCCTCTAGTGCTTAGACCAATTTTGGTATCCAAAATCCATTCAACCTCCTCCTCCTTCTTCTAAGGATATTGTAAGTCACTCTCTGAACCATTTCCTTCACTTCTATTTATCTCATGATATTCATACAAGTCTTCTATGTTGAATATACTTGATATTTTTATTTTCTTTGGTAACTCAACCTCATAAGAATTCCCTGAATCAAACTTTCTTAAGCTCTTACAAGGTCCAAACTTCTTCATTTTCAATTAATATAGGTACCAACTAGAAATATACCCTTTCTCAGGAAAACCATCACTTCATCACCAACTTCAAACTCCTTATTTTTCCTCTTTCTATCAGCTCTCTCCTTATACTTATCATTCATTCCTTCCAAATGTTTCTTAACTCTATCATTTAAATCCTTCATATGATTGGTAAATGGTTATGCTTCAGTACTCCTCTTTTCTTCAACACTAATATCCCTCAATTCTATTACTCCTTTAGGATGTAAACCATAAAAAATCTCAAAAGGTATTCTCCCAGTACTCCTATTCACTTAATTATTATAAGAAAACTCTGCTTGTGCAAATACCAAATTCCAATTACCTACCTTCTCACCAAACAAGCATCTCAATAAAATACCCAAACTCCTATTAACAACTTCATTCTATGGGTGAAATGTAGAAATAAAATTCAATTTGGTGTTAAGATTCCTCCAAAGTGTCCTCCAAAAATATCCAAGAAACTTAGTATCCCTATCTGAAACAATTCTCTTAGGAAACCCATGAAATCAGACAATTTCCTTGAAACACAAATCAACTATATGTACTACATCTAATGTCTTTTTACATGGAATGAAATGAGCCATCTTTTAAAACCTATCAACTACCACAAACACTGAATCATTACCTCTTTTATTCTTTGAAAAACCAAGCACAAAACCCATGCTAATCTCCTCCCAAGGCTTATCTAGTACAGGTAATGGTGTATACAATCTAGTAGTCTAACTATTCCCTTTAGAAACTTGACAAATACTGCACGTCTGAATGAAATTCCTAACATCTTTATGAATTTGCAGCCAATAATACTGCTTCTCTCTCTCTCTCTCTCTCTCTCTCTCTCTCTCTCTCAATTTGGGGCTAAATGTAGCATCATATAGGATAATGATCCCACTAAAGTTGGGGCTAAATGTAGCATCATAAATTTCATCCCTATGCAATTTATTTCTCACCGAGGCCCAATTTTAGTATGTATGGCCTCCCATGCCCACTAATATTCATTTAGGCTTTCACTAGATAAAAATATGACATCACCATAATATGTTGGACCTTGGGTTCTAATTTTATACTATTTTGAGAGGACTAGGTCACCTAGGGCGACTTATTCCTGATAATCAAGTCCCAAATTAAACCCTCTAAGAACTAACTTATGGGAGTGGTAAATTTAATCCCATGTCAACTTGTTCTAAAATTCAAATCCAAATATGCTATAGAGAGGTATAAAATCAATCTTTCCACCCTCATTTGCGTCCATATCTATCAATTACACATCAAGCTTAAGTAGTTAAGAATTCAAGCACCAAGCATTAAATGAATTCTTCTTTAGATCTAGCATTGGGGAAAGATTCAACAACCTTCGTGCAAGAAGGTATTCATGATTATTTTTCTAGGTATTTTGGAGTCATGTTATTACATCAACACTTGTGATTACATTCAAAGAGAATATCATCAATAAGGTATAAGATACTTCCATTCTCATATCTCTCCTTTGCTACATATCCCCCATGCTTTAATTTTATTTCCATTATTTCAATTTCAATGTTAGTTCCTAAACTGGTGTTTGACTTGGAAGTACAAGTTTAAGTGGAAGTTTACAAATTCATGGATGTAGGTACGGATCAAGCATTAGAAGGCCTACAAAATCTTGGTTCATAGATCTGAAAAGGTCAAGACTCTTTTGATCTAATTAATAGAGTCTGAGAATATGTTGATATACTCACCACTGTCCCTCTAACTTTACCCAAATTTTTCCTGTAGGTTCCTCTCTATTCATATTCTTCAAATCTATAGTCAAAGTCTGCATATCTAATCTCTTTAATTTTGTAAATGCCAAAAACTATCATTTTTGCATACTTTATCATAGATTTTGCATTCCTCTTACATAATTATATAAGGATTCTTATCTCATTAATAGGGACTATTAAATCCATGTTGTATCCAACATCTTAAGTGAAATGAATCACTCCCATCTAAGGGTAATTAAGGAGGAAATAGATCTATCTTTCTATTATGCCCATAATTTAGTGAACTATGTTTCCCTACATTACACCATCCATGCAAGTTTTGAGTCATGATAAAATAAATCATAGTGCAAGAGATTGTTGATGAAGATATCATGTTAAGGCTCATGGGTTTGATTCCAAAAGTGTTTCTTCTCCTAATCTATTTAGTGTTTCCTTCATTCCCTTTACCACACCCTCACCTAAACCTATGGAGGAGATTCATCTTTATCCATCTAAATAAAGATTGAAATTTACTAAGCATAATGATTCTTCTTATTCTTCACCAGGTGTGAGATATCCTATTTTGATTGTTTTGAATTAGGAAGTTGTTAATCATATTAATAATAATGATTCTAATGATATGTATAATATTTTTTAGATTAATCATGAGTTATCTTCATTTTTTCAAAAAAAAAATGAACCCTAGCTCCAAGTGGCATGCATAGAGATTCATCATTAGAGAATATTCCCTATTTGGAACTTGTGATAGCTCCATCTACTGCACTTTTTTTCTTTTCCCTAGCAATTTTTTGCCCTTCTCAAAAAAGTATTGAGAAAGATTGGGACACTGATGATTTGCTAGATTGAGCTCACTTGTTTAGTGGATTCTTTATGTGTTCTCTTGTTCATAATGTGTCCTTCGTGAAGTATTGCTTGGTGTGTCTTTTTTTTTTTTTCTATTAAGATCTTTTTTAATGATCCTGGTTGCTCAATTGGTGTAATGAAATGAAGGAACCGAACCTATTGTGATATATCTCTTTGTATCATCATTCTTCTATTTAGTGTATACATGTTGTATCGTAAATATGATTTTATTGTAAGTGTTATCTTGTGTTTTTTACTTTGGGATGATGCAAAGTGTTGAGATCTATCCTTTTTTTGGTCTCTTCCATGTTGACCCAAAAAAGACTTGTGTTTTTTTTAATTTTATGTGATCTTCTTCCATTGTGCTTATAGTTCCATTATATTTGGGGGATGATGTTAATTAAATACAATCATACTTGATATACATGATTCATTAGATGTGCATATT
The DNA here is from genome assembly GCA_018584345.1 of Thuja plicata. Classification (NCBI taxonomy): domain Eukaryota; kingdom Viridiplantae; phylum Streptophyta; class Pinopsida; order Cupressales; family Cupressaceae; genus Thuja; species Thuja plicata. Next base: position 2,752,399 of record MU227600.1, on the reverse strand, counting down.
GATCCTAGATAGTGGATTCCTTATGTGACCCATGTATTTTTTCATTATTACTCTTTGATTTTTCTATATCTGGGGGCATCTTAGTGAGATGACATGCTTGTCTTTTGGACACATCTATGCTACCTTAAATCTATTAATCACAGTAAAGTGTACACAATTTCTTTGATGTAGGGGGGTGCACTCTATTATATGTTTACACTATGTGAACACACCACAAGGTTTAGTTTGTATACTTTTATTACACACCATGATATATTTGGTGCACACTAAAACACCCATTTTGTAGTTTAGTATTCATATTAATTTGAAATATGTGGCTTCATTTTATAATATTTTTCTTGGTGCACGCTAAAACACCCATTTTGCAAGCACTTTGTTTTAGCCTATTTGGAAAATAAAGGTTTTTCTTTGTAATCTCTAGAGTCAAATAGCATAAAGAAACCTTGCTAGTCTGGTTTAACTCTTGTTTTGTTTACATGACATGTAGTAAAGAGTGCCTTACTAGGCCATGAAATCATGTCTTTTCTTTATCTTTCTTGTATGGTTCATAGTAAGTAGCATCTTACTATCCCAAGAAGTTATAAGTCCTTTTTCTCCTCTTGTATGTTTCATGTGGTGTAAAATTTATTGATCATATTGCTCCTTTTATCATGCAATTTGAGGTAGATGAGATCATAATTCCTTAGGGGCTTGGTGTTTTCTCATCCCCATTTTTTCTTGGTGAAAATATTTTGATGCTACCATATACTCTATTGAGACTATGAGTATGAGGTGTTCGTTTAATTAAATAATTTGCCTTGGTTAATTCACATCTAGGTACTAATTAAAATTTACTTAAGCTTACTTAAGGAATTACATAAGATTAGTCAGAGCATTTCCACTATTTGTGTACTTATCATGTTATCACTTTATCACTCTCCACATTTTTTGTGCAAACTTTATTACACATTGGAGGATGATCCACCTTTGGTGGACATGTAATTCCACCTTGGGTGGGTGATAAGTTATCTCTTTATTATCACGTTATGAGAAAAAAATACTTTTCATTGTCTCATTCACTCCTTTGTACTCACCTTGGCTATATAACCAAGGGTTTTCATATGTACTATAATCCAATGTATTTTTTTGTATTGCATTCTTGATAGGAATATAGTTTAATCTTATCATATACATTCTCTCTTATCATTGCTCTTTCCAATATCGCTAGATCTTCGGTGACTATCGACATAGCCAAATCTTACATGGTATCAAAGCCCATAGAGTATCATTGGTTTTCCGTTTGAGAGATCTTGGTGCAACTTGGGGTTTTGTTTTTGTAGCTTTCTATTGCATCTCAAAATTAGAGCTTTCTAGTGCAAATTAGAGGTTACCATCACATTAAGGAGGTCCAAAAATCATAAAATTGACTTTTATTTCATCCAAATCAAACATTGTAGGCCAAATTTGTAGCTAATTGAAGTTTAGAGGTATTGCAGTGATTCAGATATCCTAATTATACAACTAATTTTTAAACAAAAATATCTTAATCATCCAGAATCCTTTGTTTGAACAATAATTTTTCATTTGGGGTAGAATTTCATCCTCTACACATTGGAGAAGTTGGTTTCAAATTTTAATGTTTGGTTTTTTTTTTTAAATCATATAATATTGTTTTTTAAATTTCCAAGGCCTCATTTGGGTAAATAAGGACTCCCTTTTAGGTGCAATTTGTTTGAAAGTACATGACTTTTTCTATATTCAATAGTGATTCTATTAGTTTATAGTAATTTTGATCAAAAATTGTACTTTTAGAATTTGGCTTGGTTTTGCAATTGTAATGCATAGACCTTAGTTTGGTCTTTTTCATAGTGATCTAACTCTTAAAAAAATGTGTGATTTTAATTAAACGTTATAAGTTTTTTAAAAGAAAAATTGAAAACAAATATATAGAATTAGGAATAAATTTGTTATCCACCTAATACTTATTGTAGAAGTCTATATGTAGACACCTAAAATTGGTCAAGTAAAATCAAGCAAAGAACAAAGTGAGAAATTAAGTAAAAACCATGAATTAATTGAAAATCAAAGCTATTGGATTAATTATATCAAAAAGATCAATTAATTATAAAATTGATTTTAATCAATTAATTGTAGAGTTTAAATCAAATTAAATCCAACCCATTCAAGGGTAGACATGGCTAACATAAATCAATTAATTAATTCTTATTATTCTCACTCACCACATGGGACAAAATTAAATCAACCAATGAGAATGAATAATTGTGATGACATGGATCAAAGACCAAATTGGTTCTTCATCACTCATCTTGAGGTCCATCTTGGCCCTTCATTTTGTCTTATTGTCTCAACATTTGAAACCAAGCTTTACTTTGTCTTAACCTTTGAGACCATCAACTCAACCCTTGGCTAATCATGAGTCAACCTAACTCTACCCCCTAACCTTGGGAAATCCTTTAAATAGAATGAATTTCATAGTGCGAATAACCACTTTACATCCAATAATCTAGAGCATCCTTACTATAGGAAATTCATCTCATAAGCATAAAATTTCATTTATGAATTTGCATAATAGTGAGTATATTGGAGCAATTGTAGTGTAATTGGGCTACGATAGGGTATATATGCATCATTTTTAGCTTACTCTCTCATTCTAGGACATTCACTAATGGATGTTAAGTTGAGAGCATTTGATTAGCATTTCTAGATAGGGAACCATGAAATGCTTCTTGCTTGTTTGTTTGATTCAATAGCTTAATTGTTAGATTTCATGTTTGAATTGAGCATATTTGCAAACTAATTTCATGAATTTATATTGATGATATATACAAATGGTGCCCACTATGGGGATCTTTCCTCATTCTAACATTTTAATGAGTTTTTGGTATTTTTCAGTGGCTTTATTTTGCATATTTTCAATTTTACAGGTCCAGTGATGCATTTACAGAGCTAAATAAGGCTTATGAAGTGAAGTTTGATACCTTTACAAAGCTAAATGCCCCATTTTTAGTGGATTCTAATGTATTATAGAGATCTTTCAACACCTTTATACAGTTAAATAGCACATGTCATTTGAAGACTAACGGATTTACACAGAGAAGTGATGTGTGCCAGGATTCTTCTGACTCCTGTCTTATTTCTTTCAACACTTAAATCCATGCTTTACAGCGCAGTTAATAATGGAATTAAAGCTTTCTAGAATTTAAATAGTGCTCTATCATAAGAAATAACAATTTTTAAGCTTTCTGTAACACATAGCAGGTTTCTGACAATGCGTAGTAATTGTTAAATAGTGCGTAGCACTGGCTTTAAATTCTACAAATTAAATAAAATTTATATAAAATCAATGATATATTTTTTTTAATTTATGTCAAGCCATAAGAAGGTGCAAAAACTAGGATACTAAAAGAAATTGGAGGAGAGAAAAGAAAATAAAGATGTAGTGCATTGAAGTTGGCTATGAATAGTGACAAAATTTTAAGAGAAGCTGAACATGCATAGATATTGGTGAATTGTGAATCTTCATCAAGCCTTTTACAATATTTCTCCCTTTTATTTGGATACTACTCCTTTTGATGTCCCTATTTGATCTCAATTCTTTCATTTTCAATAAATTTAAGCAATTTTCTTTTTGATTTGGATTTCCTCACTTTGATTTGAGTGTGTTGGACTAACGTTTGTGAAGGGGATGCAAAGGATCTGGAACAATCACCACTATGTGAGTAATGAAAATGAAAAATAAGAAAATAAAAAATGTGCCTAGCCTTGCTAGCATCAAATAAAGGTAAGATATTAATACCTTCATAATTGCTTAACTTGTGGCATGTCAAAGTTGAAATCTAGCTTCAAGTAAAAGAGTGAATTTGAGTCACGAATTAAAATCTTTAGGCCTATGCTCTTCACTTTCTTAGGTGATCAGAATGCCAAAAATTCCAAACTTGAGATGAGAAGGAACTAAGAAATTAACTAAACCTAAAATTAAGCCTCCTTTCTTGTGGATGAAAAGTTATAGGTATATGCTCTTCCCTCTTTGGGTGAATCAAAAAGCCAAACACACTCTAATCCCCCTAGAATAAGAGGCTTGGAATGAACCTTTGTTAATCGTGATTGGGAGTTAAAGAAGTATTAGTCATATGCTCTTTACCTTTTAGGTGAATCAAACTCCTCGACCTATCTATTATTTTCATTTATTTCTTTACATGAACATACTAGAATTTTAGTGGGCCTTCCTCCCGAGATTTTCCTTTCTGAGCACGGTGAGAGGGAAAAACCAAAAGTGGGAAGCAATATTAAGCCAATCTATTCCAACCACTTCAAAAAAAACATCATTAAGTTTAAAAACTTAGAGGTCAAAAATATCAAATGCATGGACTCGTAGGGTTAATGTCCTAAATCATGCATCGTAACTACGTAGCACTTGTATGATTCATTTGATCCATTTATGTGTAATTATAATTAAAAACCTGATTAACTTAGCAATGCTTACCTTTATAGAGCCAATTTAAAATCCAAATTTGACCATAGGTAGCTTTCTTAGAAGATTTCATTATGAAAACCCATGGAAATGACCAAGAATATACACTTTGTGTTTAGGATTGGGGGTTAAGGCAAGGGTTTTTGTGTTTGTTGTGGTTGATAATTCATATTTACAAATAGAGGACATCCATTGAGATCTGATAACCAATTAAAACTTTAAAAAAATCAATCAACCAATGACCAAAATAGTGACATATCAGTTTCCCATATATCTTGTGCCGCGTATGAGAAGTCCTGCAATGCTTTTAAGAAATCATGTGACACTTTTAAGCAAAGTTTCAATGCTTTTCAGAACACAAGTGACGTGTATCAACAACCATTTTCCAATTTTAAACTATCAAGTAACACGCCTAAATAGTCAACTACCACATACCTATTTTCCAGTGAGTGTGTGTAAAGCATTCTATAGTGCGGGCCAAGTCTGTTTTGACACATACAGACTAAAACCTTAAAACAATGAGTATTTCCCAAGTCTATTAAGAATTTTGATGAAATTTTTGGATACCCTTTACAAAGTACTCCCTTTCTTGATTAGAGGTTGAGTCAAATCCTTGCAAATTCAAGGTGTCAAGAAAAGTTTAAAAGGATTATTGATCAAGAGGGTGTTATTTTCAAAAATTTGAATTCTTGTTAATGTTAGTCTTCACCAGATCTCATCATATCAAGATAGCCTTACAGGAAGATGGAAGTTACATTAGACAAGAGATACCCTATTTGGATGAAACACACAACCACTTATTTCAAGAAGAAATGGAACTGGAAATGGTGGAATTTCCCTATGGGTATACTGATCCTTGTATAAGTTGAGAAATCCAACTTCACAGTTTTCCAAGAACACCTGCATGCAAATAACCTGTTGCTGGAAGGAAGCCAAAGAGACAAAAAGCAAATAAAGCTTGGAAAATCTTAGCGGTGTGAGAGAAATTGTATTCCAAGATCTATTAACAATAATTACAAGAGTTCAACCTATAAGGTGAACGAAACCCTAAAAAGGTAAAAAGCTAGGTTGCACATAATAATTAATATAAAATATTAATTATATGCACCTAAGAGACAGCTTAAGTAAAATAGAGTAATAGACAACTTAATAGTTAAATCAAAGTGATCTAATTAATAAGTGAAGATAAATAATTACTCTAACAATCCTAACCTCATTAATAATTTTAATGAAGGCAACAATTCTCATAATGACAACCGTGATGGTGGAAACAACAATGGGAATAATAATGGAAACAATGAGGGAAGAAATGGCGCTAATAATGGAGAAATAATGGTAATAATATAGGAAATAGATATCATCAAGATAGAGTAATAGATAACTTAATAATTAAATCAAAGTGATCTAATTAATAAGTGAAGAAAAATAATTACTCTAACACCCCCCTTAAGCGAAGCTCGGGAGGTAAGCTAACCTAGCACAGCTATGAAAGTAGAAAAAATGGGTCCTGGCAACAAGGGATTAGGTACCCAATACAAGGAAATCTCTATAAATCAGAGATAAAGGAGAAAACCCAGTGGGAAAAACCCCTCTCCAAAAAGAGATAGAACAAACATGCTGAAAAAAACATGAAGGAAGGAAGGCCTCAAGAAGACCCCCCAAGGACAACTTCCATCACCCCAAGCATAGAATGCAACTGGAGATAGTGCAGAGATGCAAAAGGTTTGGTGAAGATGTCAACAACTTGTGCGTCAGTGGGAATGTACTCCAAAGTGAGAACACCATCCAAAATCTACTAATGAATGAAATGCATATGAATCTCAATGTGTTTAGTGCAGTGATGCTCCACCAAGATGCGGGAAATGTGAATAGCACTTTGATTATCACACCACAGAATAGTGGGACGATCAAGAGGAAAACAAAACTCAGTCATCAACTAACGAAGCCATAAAATCTCCTGACTAGCATGCACTGCTGCTCTGTACTCAACCTCTGTAGATGAAAGTGCACAAGCATTCTTCTTCTTGCATGACCATGTGATAGGAATAGAGCCAAGACAAAAGACAAAGATAAAAGTAGAATTTTGATCATCAACATCACCAGCCCAATCTGAGTTAGTGAAGCCAACAATGTGAGGAGCCCCTGATGTGTAATGAATGCCATACATAAGAGTGCCCTTAATGTATCTCAAAATACACTTGGAAGCTTGCCAATGACTCTCATGAGGCTCATGTGAGAACTAAGAGACAAGAAAAACTACAAAGGAGAGATCAGGCTGAGTGTGTGTCAGGTACAATAAACTACCAACCAACTGTCGATACAATGTAGGATCCACTGAAGGAAAATTGCAAGAGGTAGACAAGGTAACACCTGACTGAAAAGGTGTGGGAGTAGGCTTGCAATCAAGCATATCAAAGCACTGAAGCATGTCAAGAGCATAATTTTTCTGGTAAACAAAGATCCCAGCAGAGGACTGAACAATCTACAAACCAAGAAAGAAGTGTAACGAACCAAGATTAGTCATCTCAAACTACTCCATCAATGCATGTTGAACATCCACAATCATAGAAGATCATCAACATATAGCACAAGGATCAAAACCTCATCCTCAAGATGTTGAATGTAGACTGTAGGATCAGAATGGCAGTGTGTGAAGCCTGTGGAAGAAGAAAAGATTCCATCTTCTCATACCAAGCCTGAGGGGCCTATTTGAGACCTCACAAAGAATGCCAAAGTCTACAAACCAAGGAGGAATCCTGCATAAATCCCTGAGGCTGTTCCATGTAAATCTCCTTAGTAAGATCACCATGCAAGAATGCACTCTTCACATCCATCTAAAAAATGGGCCATCCTTGAGAAGCTGCGAGGGATAAGACAAGGTAAATAGAGTTCATCTTGGTGACAGGGGCAAATGTTTCAATGTAATCAATACCCTCAACCTATGACAAACCTTTGCAACAAGACGTGGCTTGTACTTATCAATAGAACTATCAAAAACAAACTTAGTATGATACAACCACTTTCATCACACTAACTTTCTTCCCTTAGGAAATAAACAAAGATCCCAAGTATGATTCTTCATCAAAGAAGAATACTCCTCCTCCATAGCACTGTCCCATTCAGGATGTCCTGTCACTACTGAAAATGTCTGAGGATCACCGCAAATAGCATGACTCAGAAGACTAGAACCTGCAATATGAGACCAGGTGCAACGAGAAGTGGATGGGTCACCAGCCAGAGATCCTATAGCATCAACTATAACATGAGCCCATCTAGGCATCTATGAAGGATCCTATGATGGAGGTAAATGGGGATCACCAAGGTCATCATCCTCATCATCCTGAAAAGAAACTAGAAGGGATGAGGGAGTAGTGGCAAGTGAAGTAGACTCTAGAAGTGGGGTATCTACTGCAGGAAGGCACTCATCAAACTGGACATCCCATCGAAACAGGACCTCTCTAGAATCAAGATCAAAAAACATGTACACCTTAACATCCTCGCAGTAGCCAACAAAAATTAGGTGTTAGCTCTTCTGCTCCATTTCTCTCCTCTGAGCATTAGGCACAAATTCCCATGCTTCACTACCAAAAACTCTGAATGAAGATACATCAGGCTTGAGATGAGACCAAGCCTCCTTAGGAGTCATATGTTGAACTACCTTATGGGGCATCTGATTCTGAATATAGTTGGCACAATTAACTACCTCTACCTAAAAAGATGAATCCAAGGACCTAGACTATGTCATACAATTAGCCATCTCCCAAAGTGTTTTGTTCTTTCTCTCTGCCATACCATTCTACTAAGGGGTGTAGGGCACTAAAAAATGATGTTGAAGACCATGTTCAGAGAAAAAATCCTTGAAATCTTGGTTCACATAATCCCCCCATTATCTGTGCATATCCGCTGAATAGAAAGACCAGATTGCTTCTCCACAAATGTCGTAAAGACTCAAAATGAATCAAAGACATCAAACTTTTACTTCAAAAAGTACATTCATGTGTGCCTGGAGAAGTCATTAATGAAAGTAAGCACATATCTGGCATGAGAAAAAGGAGTAGGAAATGACATGAGGTCACTATGAATCAACTCCAATGGTGCCAAAGCATGAGTAGCTCATCCCTGAGGAAAAGGATCCCTATGTTGTTTTCCAAGAACACAACCCTAAAAAACACCACCAGTGCAAGAAATCTAAGGAATCCCAAGAACAAGTGCCTATGTTCTCATCTTCTGAAGATATCTATAATTGACATGACCCAAAATCTCATGCCAAAGTCTTCTCACTAAATTTGCATGTGCTATAAGACAGGAACATGTGTCATCAAAAGGCTCAAATCCATCAAATCTATATAGGCGAGATGCAGAGCCAACACTCCCAATAGCCACAATCAAATCAGAATCATGTAGGTCCTGAATAACCACATCATGTGGTGAGAAATCATCTATCTTACCAGAGCCAGAGTGGCAAATATGATAGATAGAAAATAGGTTCGTCAAGATATCAGGGACAAAAAGAACATCCTGAAGAGAACCCCCAGCTAATGCAACAGAACCAAAACTAAAAACTGAAAGGTGTGATGAGTTCCCAATAGAAATCTATGAAGTATCACAAGGAGAAAGTGAGGTGACCAACTATTGAGTGTGAGTCATATAGTGAGAGGCACCGGAATCCAAAATCCAGGTCGACCCAGAATTTTTTTCTTGTGCAGTATGAGCATGACCTTTCCCTACAGGGGAGGATGTGAAGTAAGGAGAAGAAATGTGATGCTCCTGGATGGCTTCCTCTAAAGCCTTCAAACATTTTTGACAGCCAAAAATGGGATGTCCATCCTTTCCACAAAATTTATAGGTCTCAACTCATTTCTTCTTAGTCTTGGAGGTAGACTCAATAAACTTCAAAGAAGATTTACCCCTGGAAGGGTTAGCTAGAGGTTTTGAATTATTTTTCTATGCAGGTTTGGAGGAATACTCATTTCCTGTTGAATCTTTCTTTGGTTTGGCTTTCTATTTTGGTTTCCCCTATGAAGACTAAACAACCAATGCTTGGATTAAAGAGCCAGAGGCATCCATCTATTGGATCTTTTCCTATTCTCGTGTCAATCAATCATAGAATGTCTCAAAGGAAGGCATGGTGTGTCTAGCACCCAAAGCATCCATAGTGGAAGAAAATATTTGATACCGTCCTCTCAACTTTGAGAGTATCAAGAATATACACTCATCATCTGTCTTGGTTTTTCCACATCCTTGCAAAATTGAATGCAGAGACTTGAACTTCATCAAGAAGTCCTCAATGGTGGGAAAGCTAGTAGGTGTCAAAGAAGTCAACTCTGCATCAAGCTGGAGTGCCTAGAACTCATTCACTATGCCAAATTAATCTGAAAACTTGCCCCAAATAGACCTAAGAGTGGCCAAACCATCCAGGTGAAACATGAGACTGTCGGAGATGTTTAGTGCAATCAAGCCCATGGCTTCATCCATTTTGTTTATGTGTTGAAGAAACTTAAAAGGGCACTGCAGGACAAGTTGGTGTTCATCCAGACATGACCATAAGCCATGTGACATGAGCAGCCTGGTCATGTGTTCTTTCTAGGTGTGATAATTGTGTGGTGTCAGCTGGGCCATAGAGGGGTCCGACATTGAGAGAAGAAGAAGACAGAAGTAGAAGGGTCTTTTCTAAAGTAAATTACAGAAAGGAAAATGCACCCCCACAATGTATAAATCTATCCCCCATATACCAAAGAAACAACTATAGAAAGCACAAAAATACTAGAAGAAAACCTTGACACCAGATGCAGAGATGGAGAAAATTGAAGTCTCTACTTCAATGCCAAAAATAGGGGCTCAAATGGCCAAATCATAAAATGAGACTAGCATCATCATCTCCAACTCGGAAGCATCTTTCTGGTGATATTTCATTTTTTAAAAATGGACACCGTATGCAAAATTTATGCTCAACAAACCAACTGTACCTCCGAAAAAGAGCTCTCTGGAAAAAACCAGACACGACAAAAAATTTGATGGTTAAACGACTGTCGCAGTGCCTGGGAAAAAATTTGACGGTCGTCGGCATGTCATAGGCCTATCTGCAGGAAAAAAATTGTCGGCTACCCAAAAAAACTAGTCACTGGGAAGGTGATGTCACCCCCTAGAATGATGATGTCACCATGGGGGTTGGCCGGCAACGGCGCCTAGGTGGCACTCCGGTGGCTCCCAGGCGGCGCAGCGCCGGCAGTGTTGTCAGGCGGTGGCAGGGGCGGCGCATCGGCGGGGGCTAGGCACGGGTCGAGGCTGGGTGGCGCCAGGGTGGCACGATGATGGTATGGTGAGCTGCGGTCAACTACGCTCTACAAGAATCCCTAAAGGGGCATTTTTTTAATATTTTTAATTTTTCTTGCCTCAGGAAGCGTGTTGTACAACTTTGAAGGCAAAAAAAAATTCTCAGATGCTACTGTGGCCAAATATGGTGAACTTTATATGAAAATTGATCTCCCAGGCCTTCTGAGCACAATGTCGGTGTCCGTTTTGGCTCAAAGTGCTCCAGAAAAAAATTTCTTCCAGATTTGAAGAAGAAAAACCCTAGAGAAGCTATAGTTTTTGTCATCAAATCATGGCTTCAAGACCTCCAGACTAGACAGCAGTAGGGAAGCTCTTATACCATCTAGAAGTTGAGAAATCCAACTTCATAGTTCGCCAAGAACACCTACATGCAAATAACCTATTGTTGGAAGGAAGCCAAAGAGACAAAAAGCAAAGCTTGAAAAATCTCAGTGGTGTGAGAGAAATTGTATTCCAAGATCTATTAACAATAATTATAAGAGTTCAACCTATAAGGTGAATGAAACCCTAAAAAGGTAAAAATCTAGGTTGCGCATAATAATTAATATAAAATATTAATTATATGCACCTAAGAGACAACTTAAGTAAAATAGAGTAATAGACAACTTAATAATTAAATCAAAGTGTTCTAATTAATAAGTGAAGAAAAATAATTACTCTAACAATCCTAACCTCGTTAATAATGTTAATGAAGCCAACAATTCTCATAACGACAACCGCGATGGTGGAAACAACAATGAGAATAATAATGGAAACAATGAGGGAAGAAATGACACTAATAATGGAGAAATAATGGAAATAATAGAGGAAATAGATATCATCAAGATGAAGAGGCCACCAAAGAAAGAGTAAATTAAGTGGCCCAAAATCCTTTTTTCATTAAGGTTATGAAAAAAAATTAGAAAGAGATAGGGATAAGTATTTCTTTGACCTAGCTCAAGTGTGAGTAAAGCTCCCCCATTACTATGACATGTCCACTTTGAAGAAGGATGAAGAAGAAGAAATCTAATCGTAATAATGAATAAACAATTGAAGATCTTTCAAATGTAGTTGGATAATATGAAGAAAACGGAGGCACCAAAGAAATTTTTGATTGAAGCTATATGCCCGTTTCCATTTGATAAAACTCTAATTATGGTACCATTCCCTCCTAATGCAATCTTGCCTAAATATGATAAATACATGGGGCATCCGACCCACAATACCACTTGAGGTAATTTGGTGCATTAATCTTGGATTTTATGCATGATACCACCTATTTAATGAAACCATTTACAAGAAGCCTTGAAGGACCATCGATGGAATGGTTCTTTAAACTGCCCTCAGGCATCCACATATTTGATAAGTTGGCATCTAAGTTTGTGACTCAATACTCTTATAACATTAAACATGAGGTTAGGATGATAAATTTATTTAATTCCAAACAAAGAGAAGGAGAATCATTCTTTATTTTCCTACAAAGGTGGAGAGCGGTATTTGCTTGATATCCTAGGAATGTGCCAGAAAAACAAAAGATGGACATCCTTATGAATAGTTTGAATAGAGAAATGAACAATCATCTACAACTCCCATGTCCACCCACCTTTGAAAATATTATTGAAAATGGGGTTACCATAGAGGAAGTCTTTGTAAAAAGTGGAGAGATCAATCTTTATAAGGAAAATAAGAGTTTTCTTAACAATCACAACAATTCCAACAACAATAATTGGGCCCCTACTAACACCAACAAGGGCCTTGTTAATGATGGATTTGTTGAATAAAATAACTTAAAAGCTAATCCATTCAATCTCACAAGAGGATCTAACCAAGTGACTAATGTCAATCAATCAGAAAAGATCCCATTCAACAACAACTTTTTGAACAATCAAGTGGCTAACAAGCCAAAACCTTTCTTTAGGCTATCACCAAGAAGGAATTTCACACCCTTGGGTGAACCTCTTGAGAATAATTTCAAAACTCTTATTGCTAGTAAGATTATTTTTCTACCTAAATCAAGGCCTTATGAACCACAAATCAAACTCTCATGGTGGAATGACACCCATCATTGTGAATATCATATAAATAAATGGCACAAAATAAATGAGTGCATGAGGTTAAAATATGTGGTTCAAAATTTAATAGAAAATGGTGTGATCAAAGTGGAAGGGCCTAAACAAATTGAAGATCATGTGGGCTTTAAAGTTCCTTTCTTCAATCAAGAAAAAGGAGAATCTTTGAATTCCAAACAAAACAACAAAAGAGGAAATGATATAAGTCAATTTTACAGATAGCTATGATAATGTAATCAATTCCTTATCGGAATATGAGAACACTATCAATTTCATTGTGGTAAATGACCAACCCTGAAAAGAGACCTCTAATGTTGTGACTAGGGGGAAAGCTTTGAAGGTAACATTAAAAGGACCTACCCCTAAGAATACATGGCCTAATTGTTAGTAATAACTAAGTGGGGGTGGGGGGGTGAATCAATGGTCTCAAAAATTTATCCTTAAAAATTAACCACCAATCAATAAACCTTAGATTATTATGTCCCTACAAGATTCATGCCATGAAATATTATTACTGATTAACTATCCGTCAGTTTTCTCTATCAATCCTTATTTTTTCTTGATTACTGATAAGCAGTATAACTATTTACGGAAACTCAGTAAATAAGCAGAGTATACCAATCAATCCAAAGTTAGCTATGTAAGATCTAAAATAGTAAATAAATGAATCATACACACATAACACTAGAATTTTTAATGTGGAAACCCTATTAAAGGGAAAAACCACTGGGACCACTACCCCAAATTTTCACTCTTCTAAAGTGAGTACTGTTAGGAGAAAACCCTGTTAAAGGTTACAAACACACTGTTAAGTGTGACCTTCTTAGAGGATTTTATACATAGAGGTTGTCACTTAGTATCGCGCATCTATTGATACCGTCCTTGAATCAGCCTCCTTCTTAGACTGTCAATAGGTATCAGGCAAGTTCAATGCTACTTTCATGAATCAACCTATTTGGCACTCCTTGAGATGTACCTCAATATATAGAAGACTATTAAGTCCTTCTTGGTTAAGAGACTTGATGCTTCAATGGTTAAACTGAAACACTATGACCTGTTCATATTGCTACTTTTAATTGCATATTTTCAGATCTATTTAAGTAAATTACCTCTCTGATCAATGTATCAATTCAATCCTTTGTGCTCCATACTTTTTGCTCTGTGATACTGTGCTTCACTGTTCATCGATGTCTAAAGAATTCCTTAGCTCTCCTTTAGCTTGTTTGATTAGGACTACATGAAGTTTTTCTTCATCAGTTTCTCTTCAGCATCCTCTTTCTATTCACTCCCCTTAATCCCATTCATAAATGAATTAAGCTTGTCTCTTATATAGACATGATATTCACTGTTTCTTGATTCTTGATTCTTGGCATGAAAAATAATCCAACCAATTAGATTTAAAGAATAACTCCTTATTTGTCTCGTAGATATCTTCTTTCCAGCTATACAAATTAGTTTTAAATCAATCATTTATCTCTGGTCAAATAAAACAAAGTAAACAACCAGTTAAGTCTATTTTTAGCTCTGCCAGCTAGATATTTTGTCATTTTCTGAACTTTCTGTTCTATCAATCACCACTACAATTGATAGTTCTGTTGGTGAGACTCCAGTTAGCTTCGTGATCTCTGTCTGTCGGGCATCATTATAATTTTACTCGTTAGGCAACCTTCTAGATTTTCTCATCAGGCATTACTGTGGCTTTGCTCGTCGGGCAACCTTTTGACTTTTCTCATCAGGCATTACTATGGCTTTTCTCATTGATAAATGCTATGCTTTTGATAGTCTGGTATCACTCTGACTGTTCTTTTCTCTGACTATTGGTGTGCACTCCATCTGTGTTGTTTTTCACAAAGTGAATACTTGACTTTTATGCATTGTTGAAAGAATAACTTTTGTTCCATTGATTCTGTTGTTCCTTTTTCTTGCTGTCATAAAACATACTCCTCAAAGGATTGACTCTATTTATCCCTGACACTGGTCAAGAATAGAATAGGACAATAGTAACAAGGTCTTAAGACCTCCTGCACTTTGAGCTCCACAGACTCGGGCGGGATTACCCTTGAAAACTTAGAATAATGAAATCACTGAATTATTCTAGTTTGCTAATGGTGGAATTATAGGAAATGATCATTGTAAATTTTACTAAAATAGACCAAACTGAAAGTAAAGATTTATTTTTAATGGTGATAATCATTAAACTGAACAAAAATAGGCCAGTGCTCAATTTGAGGGCATGGAGTCATCTATGAATACTTCTAATCAACAGTATTGAAGACTAAACTTAAGGCAATTACAGGATTTGACACAAAAATAGATATACCTTATATATCTACCTCAGTACATTTAACCAGACTAATCGATCAGATTCATTTGCTACCCTGAACTTTGTTGAACTATCTGTAAGGTATATTCTCTCCTTGAAAGAACCCTAGACATATTTCATATATCTGCCTTACAGACATATAAATTGAAAACGCTCCTTGAACATTCAATTTAAACAAAACTCAGAATGCTAAAATGAAGACAGAAAATCCACATAAATATTTCAGAAACTATGAACTAGATTTCATTCAGAAGTCATCATCAATTACTACATTCCACAAAAATTTCTCCAAAAGACCAGATATATTGCAATTGACTTAGTATTTTCAGACAGAAAAATGACCATCCTTGTACCAGTCATCTTGGGATCCTTTTATAGCAGAAGGATGCAATAAGCTACCGACATACTCAAAGAATTACACAACTTCATGTCACAAAATTCTACAACCGAACATAGGTGGCAACTGATTTACCAGGTTTTTCTTTTGTGGCTTAACCATATTCATCCTTTAAGCTTCGCCTCCCATCTATTCTTCTTTGACAATGTTCACTTCTAGCTTTGCAATAGCTCCCTCCTCACCTGGTATCCATGGAAGTTCTGGCCTCAGACACAAATTTTGCCACGTCTCTTTCTACTTTGCAAAATTTTATGCTCTGTTTTCTGTTTCTTCTTTGGTGGCTCTTTAGCTGAAGAAGGGTAATTTGAATAGGAGACCGTTTAGATTATGCATCGTTAGCACTAAAAATAGTCAACACAGTGTACTTTATTCATTTTGAAAAGATCCTTTCTTTGCTAACTGGCGACTGAGCGACTGCATCAAGTCTCCTTGTCGCAGGCCTCTGTCACTAACCATGATTCCATCTCAAGACTTGGCGACAATGTGTTTTCTTTCCTTTGGCTGACCTGAGTCACGATTCGGCGATCATGCGACAATACTGAAATCAAAGTTGTGCACAGTTAACATTAACTCGTCATTGATTCTGAGACCTTGCGACTACCTTTTTCCCTTAACCATCAGGGTTATCTCCTTGTCGCTGAGTGTTTATTTTTTGTTTCATGACTACGCGAAAATGCTTAGTCGCCTGATCGCTGGATGTAAGTTCTAAGCTTTTAACTTTATCATAACAGTTTGTATGTGCCCCTTTTCTGCTTTTGGAAACTGCGCGACATACCTTAATCGCCAAGTCTGGAGGACTTTTTCCTTAGGGCACTTTTCTTCTCAGACACTGTGACTACCATTGGATCCTCTTATTCTTTCATTTGACGGCCGTCGCTTAATCGCCAGATGATCATGCCTGCCCTTAAATCATTTCCAGACATCGCGACAGAAGGCAAAGCACCTTAGTCTCAAAATCACTGAATCCAATTTCTCCTTCTGGCGACCAGGCAACAACCCTTTAATATCCACTCACCTTCTGACAGATGTCACACAATCATTAGCTCACTGAATGCATACTGGAGAAATGAGTCATCGTCATGTTCTGGTGACATCCTGACTACACATTACTGCAAACCACAGACGGTTAGTCGTGAAGTCTGAACTGAAATCTTTTAACCACCATTCTATTCTGAGACCACGCGACTGAAGGAAAACTTAACTGTTAACTTTGATTGACTTGGTGACAATACGACAAAAGGTAATCGCAAAGTCTGGGAACAATTTCATAACTGTTAAGATTTTTCCGCGATCACCCGACTAAGCAGTGGGTCCCTCCTTCATAAAGCTTTATGACATGGTTATCCCGCGACTACCTGACTAAAATAAATCACTGAGTCTCAGAAGGCAAAAGGAATATGCTGATTTTGAACGAGACTATGCGACATAAGGAAAAAGAAAAGTCGGGGAGAGATATGGAATATTCACTCAGGGTAACGCAACGAGGTGACTTGGATTAAAACACATGCCCTTAGTGGATGGAAAAAGTAACAGCAAAATAGAAGCATGACTTAGGGTTTTAATTTCTTTTGCGTGGCAAAGTATAGAATTTTGAAACAAGAAAGCCCAGGAAAAGCAAAGGCCAAGAAATTCAAACTTTTTACAAGGCAGTGCTAACAATGGCTCTGACTGGGGAAAGATAAATGAAAAATTGTCATTAGAAGCCAGACCTCTGGAGAACAGACCACCAACCTAAACTAAACTATATAGGAGCACAAAAAATTATACAAAAAATAGGTAAATCTAAACTAATGTGCATGGAACAAGGAAAACTATGAAAAATAATGTTTCAGGAATTGTCCATGCACTGGAAATTCCTGTATTTCACCATTTGGATCCTCCAAGTAATAAGAATCCTGACCATGCAACTCCTGGATTACAAATGGGCCCATCCACAGTGATTCAAACTTGCCATGTTTTCCTTTCTCTTCTTTTCTGGCATTCCATTGTAGCACCAGATCATTAACCTTGAATTTTCTTTCAGTTGTCCTTTTATAAAACAAGTATTTAGACTGTTGCTACAACTTTAGATTTCTTTTGTGAGCTTCTGCTGTTATCTCCTCCAATTCCATCAGTTGATCCATTCTCTGTATCATATGTTCTGGATTTTCTGAATATTCTTCCAGCAAAAATTTGTGCACTGGTAATAGATTGTTCAAGGGCAACCTTTCCTGACTTCCATAAACCATTTCAAAAGGGGAAACCCCTATGGACCTTTTTACTGTCACTCTGTCAGCCCATAAGACTAATTTCAATTTTGAATGCCAGGACTTCTTGTTTTTATCCAGAATCCTCTTAATGATCTTCATAATACTTTTATTACTAGACTCAGCCTGTCCATTAGATTGAGGATGATATGGTGAAGAGTAAGA
>MU227600.1:2696561-2725650 GCA_018584345.1 Thuja plicata | reverse complement strand
AAGTCATCATCAATTACTACATTCCACAGAAATTTCTCCAAAAGACCAGATATATTGCAATTGACTTAGTATTTTCAGACAGAAAAATGACCATCCTTGTACCAGTCATCTTGGGATCCTTTTATAGTAGAAGGATGCAACAAGCTACTGACATACTGGAATAATTACACAACTGCATGTCACAAAATTCTACAACCGAACATAGGTGGCAGCTAATTTACCAGGTTTGTCTTTTGTGGCTTAACCATATTCATCCTTTAAGATTCACCTCCCATATGTTATTCTTTGATGGTGTTCACTTCTAGCTTGGCAACAGCTCCCTCCTCACATGGTATCCGTGGCAGTCCTGGCCTCAGACACAAATTTTGCCACGTCTCTTTCTACTTTGCAGAATTTTATGCTCTGTTTTCTGTTTCTTCTTTGGTGGCTCTTTAGCTGAAGCAGGGTAATTTGAATAGGAGACCATTTAGATTATGCATCGTCAGCACTAAAAATAGTCAACATAGTGTACTTTATTCATTTTGAAAAGATCCTTGCCTTGTTGACTGGTGACTGAGCGACTGCATCAAGTCTCCTTGTCGCGGGCCTTTGTCACTAACCATGGTTCCGTCTCAAGACTTGGCGACAATGTGTTTTCTTTCCTTTGGCTGACCTGAGTCACGATCCAGCGATCATGCGACACTACTGAAATCAAATTCATGCACAGTTAACATTAACTCATCATTGATTCTGAGACCTTGCGACTACCTGTTGCCCTTAACCATCACGGTTATCCCCTTGTCGCTGAGTGTTTATTTTTTGTTTCATGACTATGCAACAATGCTTAGTCGCCTGATCGCTGGATGTAAGTTCTGAGCTTTTAAATTTATCATAACAGTTTGTATGTGCCCCTTTTCTACTTTTGGCGACTGTGCGACATACCTTAATCGCCAAGTCGGGAGGACTTTTTCCTTAGGGCACTTTTCTTCTCAGACACTGCGACTACCATTGGATCCTCTTATTATTTCATCTGACGGCCGTCGCTTAATCACCAGATGATCATGCCTGCCCTTAAATCATTTCTAGACATCGCGACAGAAGGCAAAGCACCTTAGTCTCGAAATCGCTGAATCCAATTTCTCCTTCTGGCGACCAGGCGACAACCCTTTAATATACACTCGCCTTCTCACAGATGTCACACAATCATTAGCTCACTGAATGCATACTGGAGAAATGATTCATCGTCATGTTCTGGCGACATCCCGACTACACATTACTGCAAACCACAGACGGTTAGTCACAAAGTCTGAACTGAAATCTTTTAACCGGCATTCTATTCCGATACCACGCGACTGAAGGAAAACTTAACTGTTAACTTTGATTGACTTGGCGACAATATGACAAAAGGTAATCGCAAAGTCTGGGAACAATTTCATAACTGTTAAGATTTTGCCGCGATCACCCGACTAAGCAGTGGGTCCCTCCTTCATAAAGATTTATGACATGGTTATCCCGTGACTACCTGACTGAAAGAAATCGCTGAGTCTCAGAAGGCAAAAAGAATATGCTGATTTTGAATGAGACTATGCGACATAAGGAAAAAGCAAAGTCGGGGAGAGATATGGAATATTCACTCAGGGTAACGCAATGAGGCGACTTGGATTAAAACACATGCCCTTAGTGGATGGAAAAAGTAATAGCAAAATAGAAGCATGACTTAGGGTTTTAATTTATTTTGCGTGGCAAAGTACAGAATTTTGAAACAAGAAAGCCCGGGAAAAGCAAAGGCCAAGAAATTCAAAATTTTTACAAGGCAGTGCTAACAGATTCTCTGAAGTCTTTGGCATTATGTACATGACCGTATAGATGATATTAAGTTTACATCAATGACAATACAATATATTAAGTGATTTAATGCCTTGCATTATCTTCAACTTAACATTGTCAAAGATTCAATCAGTTATATGTCATCAATCTCTCCCTTTGACATTGATGGCAACGTACTATATTATCATACTATACTAAATATGAAATACAATAGTTGAGATTCATCAAACTACCAATCTTTTTATTTTTATAACTGATAAATGTCTGACCATCGGTAAGCTCTATTTTTAGCTTAGATTTGATTCTTGTAGCTCTCTGTCTTCTGATGTGTTGTGTCCTCTCCTTGTGTCAATTTTTCTCCCTTGATTGTTCTTCTCTTTTGATGTCTTTTTCTTTTGTCAGCAACTCTCCCTTTGTATAATCTTTTCATACAATTTCTCTCCCCAAGGATATAATCTCTCCCTATTTGAATTTATATTATAATGGATAATCTCTTTCCCTTTCCAGAAAGATCTAATAATATGGATAGTTTCTCTCCCTTTGACAACAATGCCAAACAAATATTTTACAAATATCTGACATCTATGTCAAACAATCCATAATATATTCCTTGAATTTTCTTTATCCATCAGCAATACAACAATATTCTCTAGTACTCAATGAAGATATATACGTGTCTATATATAGATGTAGATTTGAAGTTCATATTTTTGATTGCATCAACACTAATGATATTCTGATAATATGTAGGCTAATACAGCCTTCATTCATTTTACTAACTGGTAGACAAGGATTTGACCCCTAGTCTCTTTCTCAAGTACTCGAATGTATCCTTGGGCAGTGGCTTGGTAAAGATATAAGCCAATTGTTCTTTTGATTGCACATACTCAAGTATCACTTCCTTTTCTTGAACTTGTTCCCTCAAATAATGATACTTGATGGCAATATGTTTAGTCTTGGAATGCATGACTGGATTCTTGGAAATGTTTATTGCACTAGTGTTATCACAATAGATAATCACTGGTTCTAAGATCTTCATATGCATACCTTCCACCAACTGTTTGATCCATGCAATATTTTAGCCATTTGCAACAGCAACAACATACTCTTCTTATGCAGTAGATTGAGAGATGCATCCTTGCTACTTGCTTATCCACGTGACAAGTATGTCACCCATAAAGAATGCTCCTCTAGTTGTTCTCTTCTGGTCATCAAGATTTCTAGCCCAATCAGCGTCGGTAAATACCTTAAGTTCAAATTATCCTTCTCTTCTATACCATAAGCCATATTCCTTAGTACTCTTCAGATATCTTAAAATCCTTTTCACAGTAGTCATATGTGATTCCTTGGGGTTAGCAAAAAATTTATCAACTATTCCTATAGCATGTGCAATATCTGGTCTAGTGTGTATAACATACATGAGTTTTCCAATCATTGATCTGTACAAAGTCTGATTTACCTCTATTTTCTTGTCCTCCTTTTTCAACTTACATCCAGTAGCCATCAGTGTTCCAACTGGTTTGGATTCTTCCATATTGAATATTTTCAGGACCTCTTTAATGTATTTGGATTGTGTAGTGAAAATACCTTCACTTTGTTGAATGATTTGTAGACCAAGAAAGAACTTGATCTCTCCAAACATAGACATCTCAAAATATTTTCTCATCTCATTAGAAAATGATTTGCATAGCATATCATTGCCTCCAAATATGATGTCATCAACAAATATTTCAGCAATCAAAGTGTTAGCATCAGTATCTTCCTTCAAATAAAGATTACTATTTTCACTAGTCCTTACAAATCCAACACTTATAAGATAGGATTGAAGTCATTCATACCAAGCTCTAGGAGCTTGTTTTAATCCATACAAGGCTTTATGAAGTCTACATACCATGTTTCTCTTGTCTGGATCTACAAACCCTTCTGGTTGTTCAATGTATACCTCTTGTTCAAGTATTCCATTTAGGAATGCAGACTTGACATCCATTTGATATACCTTGAATCCTTTGAATGCAACATAAGCAAGTAGTATTCTTACACCTTCTAGCCTAGCAATGGGTGCAAATTTTTCTCCATAGTCAATACCTTCCTCTTGTGCATACCCCTTGTATACTAGTCTTGCTTTGTTTCTTGTGACTTCTCCATTCTCATTCAGCTTATTCCTGAATATCCATTTTGTACCGATGACATTCTTGTCATCTGGTCTTGGCACAAGTGACCATTTCTTGTTCTTTTCAATCTTCTCAATCTCATCATTCATAGTACTTATCCATTCTTCATTATCAAGTACATCATTGCCATATTTTGGCTCAAACTCACAAATTAAACAATTTGAGTTTAAAGACTTACTTCTTGTTCTTGTACCATCTTTCTTATCTCCTATGATCTGGATTTCTGGATGGTTCCTTCTTACATATCTTGCAAGTATAGGTTCAGCTCTTTTTCTATCAGCTTGATCATCATTTTGTCCTTCATTCTATTCTTCACCACCTTGCACATTATTTTGATCATTATCCTTACCGTTGGTAATTGCAGCCTGACCGTCGGTTGCAACATTTTTTTGTTCTGGAATTAACCACTGTTTCTTGGGCAAAGTGTTGGGTTCTTCATAGTATACAAACTTGTTGTAGTCCTTTATTTCTTTTGTACTTTCCATCTCATTCTTTTGGCAAATTCATCTATCTTTACATTTGCACTTTCAACAATTTTTTTAGAAGCCTTGATAAGACATTTATAAGCTTTGCTCTTGGTGGAATACCCTAGAAAGATACCTTCATCACTTTTGGTGTCAATCTTTCCATTTCTATCATCCTTTAAGATATAACATTGACTACCAAATATTTTGAAGTAATTTACATTGGGTGTTTTACCATACCATAGCTCATAAGGTGTCTTCTTTGTGTCTGTCTTCAATTGTACTTTGTTTGTTGTGTAGACAGAAGTACTGATAGCTTTCCTCCAGAAGATTTGGGTGATTCCTTTCTCTATCATTAGTGTTATAGCACAATCAACTATTGATCTGTTCCTTCTCTCAGCAATCCCATTTTGTTGTGGTGTTCTTGGTGCAGAAACCTATCTTTTTATACAATGCTCATTACAGAAATTAGTGAATTCATCTGATATAAATTATCCTCCTCTATCTAATCTTAAGCATTTCAAATCCTTACCACTTTGATTTTCTACCATAGCCTTATACCATTTAAACATCTTGAATACTTCAGATTTATCTTTTAGAAACATAACTGTCATCATTCTAGAGTAATCATCAAAAAAGAGAATAAAATATCTATCTCCATAATAACTCTTTGCCTCATTGGTCCACATAAATCAGTATGGAATAATTCTAGAATATCTTTAGATGTATGGATTTAACTTTTGAAACTAGAATTTTTCATCTTACCTTTTTGATAATTCTTGCACATGATGTTGTCAGGCTTTGTCATCGTCGGTAAGCCTCTTACATTTCTTCTTCTGCTTATTTTCATCATGTTGTCAAAATTCACATGAAACAATATTTTGTGCCACAATCATATGTCTTTGTTTTTAGTCATTAAGCAAGTGGTATTAGTATCATTTAGACAGAATAAGTTACCTTTAGTCTGTTCACCGGTACCAATCAATCTTCCTGATTCATTGAAGATCTTTTCCTTCTTATTCTCAAATGCTACTCTATGACCTGAATTATTCAGCTGAGAAACACTCAACAAATTATAATTCAATCCTTTTACCCAATAATCATTTTCACATTTAATCAAGTTATTCAACATTATAGTTCCTTTACCTTCAACTGGACAAGGTGTATCATTACCCATTCTTACTGTACCACCATTGTAATACTCAAAAGTGTTAAACTTTTCTTTGTCACCGGTCATGTGGTGAGTGTAGCCACTATCTATAATCCAGATGTCATTCTTGCTAACCATAGATATGAGTGCAGTTTCTACATACTTTTTATCTTCATATGAATCATCTTTCATAGCCACAAACACCATCTTAATGTCTTCATCTGATTCGGTGGCAGTATCTTCATCTTTGCAAGCAACTAGGTAGCTTGCTTTCTTTCCTTTGTCCTTACAGTCTTGGGTATCTCTTCTTTCTGATTGTCAGTAACTTCTGTAATCCTTGTTATCACCTCTGTCAGATTTCTTCTCGAAAGATCTATCATTAACTTTGTCTTCTTTTCTTCTGTTAGGACATCTTGCAGCAAAGTGTCCAATCTATTTACAATTAAAGCATACAAGTGGTAACTTGCCTTTGTATTTACCTTTGCCTCTCTACATTATTCTTGCCATAAGTGCTTCTATTTCATCTAGATCTTCTTCTTCACTTTTACTTTCACTATCTCTTCTAGATGTGTGTCTATGACTTGATTTTCTTATTCTCATGGAAGATTTAAATTCAGAATCTAAGTTTGGTAAGACACTATTAACAAAGTTATTCATCTCAAATGAAACCAGTCTACCAATTAAAATATCAAGAGTAACTATATTTTTTTCTACTACTCTCATTTCTTGAATGGTAGGAACTCTAATAGCATATACGGGCAGTAAGGTTCTTAACATTTTACTTACCACTATCTCCTCTTCAAGTGTACCTCCAACTCCTTGTATAGAATTGACTAATTCTTTGATTCTTGTGTTGTATTGTGTGATGTTTTCTCCTTCTTTCATCCTGAGCTCATCAAATTTTCCTCTAAGGCTTTCTACCTTGGCTCTCAGAACATTTGTATCACCTCCATGTACAAGCTTTAGTTTGTCCCACATCTTCTTTACAGTTTTTCAATCTTTGAAATCTTCAAATTTAGCATCAGAGAGTGAGGAAGAAAGCTCTATAACCATGCAGTTGTGCTCATGCTTCTCTCTCAATTGATCTACTGTCAATGCTCCTTGTGGAAACACATATTCAATATCTAGGAATTGAGTAACATCATTACCAATACTTGATAAGTGGATTCTTATTCTGCTTTTCCATGAAGCAAAGTTGTCTTTGTTCAACTTGGGCACATCTCATCTATTCACCTTGTGATCTTTTACTTAGGTCTTGAAACCTTCCTTTCTAAGCACACAAGCTCTGATACTAATTGTTAGTAATAACTGAGAGGGGGGGTGAATTAGTGGTCTCAAAAATTTATCCTTCAAACTTAACCACCAATCAATAAACCTTAGATTATTATGTTCCTACAAGATGCATGCCATGAAATACTATTACTGATTAACTGTCTGTCAGTTTTCTCTATCAATCCTTATTCTTTCTTGATTACCAATAAGCAGTATAACTATTTACCGAAACTCAGTAAATAAGCAGAGTATACCGATCAATCCAGAGTTAGCTATGTAAGATGCAAAATAGTAAAGAAATGAATTATACACATATAACACATTAATTTTTAACATGGAAACCCTTTTAAAGGGAAAAAAAACTGGGACCAGTACCCCAAATTTTCACTCTTCTGAAGTGAGCCCTATTAGGAGCCAACCCTATTAAAGGTTACAAACACACTGTTAAGTGCGACCTTGTTAGAGGATTTTATACATAGAGGTTGTGACTTAGTATTGGGCATCTATTGCTACCATCCTTGAATCAGCCTCCTTCTTATACTGTCAATAGGTATCGGGAAAATCCAATGCTACTTTCATGAATCAACCTTTTTGGCACTCCTTGAGATGTACCTCAATATATAGAATATTGTTAAGTCCTACTCAGTTAAGAGACTTGATGCTTCAATGGTTAAACTGAAACACTATGACCTATTCATATTGCAACTTTGAATTTCAGATTTTTAGATCTATTTAAGTACATTACCTCTCTGATCAATGTATCAATTCAATCCTTTGTGCTCTATACTTTCTGCTATGTGATGTTGTGCTTCACTGTTCATCGGTGTTTGCAGAATTCCTTAGCTCTCCTTCAGCTTATTTGATCAGGACTACATGAAGTTTTTCTTCATTAGTTTTTCTTCAGCATCCTCTTTCTATTCACTCCCCTCAATCCCATTCGTAAATGAATTAAGCTTGTCTCTTATATAGACATGATATTCACTATTTCTTGATTCTTGATTCTTGATTCTTGGCATGAAAAACAATCCAGCTAATTAGATTTAAATCATTACTCCTGATTTGTCTCGTAGATATCTTCTTGCCAACTATACAAATCAGCTTTAAATCAATCACTTATCTCTGGTCGAATAAAACAAAGTAAACAACCAGTTAAGTCTATTTTTAGCTCTGCTAGCTAGATATTTTGTCATTTTCTAAACTTTCTGTTCTGTCGGTCACCACTACAGTTAGTTGTCAGTGATAACTAACAGTCCCATCAGTGAGACTCCAATTAGCTTCATGATCTCCATTCGTCAGGCATCATTGTAGTTTTACTCTTTGGGCAACTTTTTGACTTTTCTCATCGGGCATTATTGTGGCTTTTCTCATTGGGAAACACTATGCTTTTGATAGTCAGGTATCACTATGACTGTTCTTCTTTTCTCTGACCGTCAGTGTGCACTCCATCAGTGTTGTTTGTCACTAAGTGAATACTTGATTTTTATGCATTGTTGAAAGAATGACCTTTTTTCCATTGATTCTCTGAAGTATTTGGCATTATGTACATGACTGTGCAGATGATATTAAGTTGACATCAATGACAATACAATACATTAACTTATTTAATGCCTTGCATTATCTTCAACTTAACATTGTCAAACATTCAATCAGTTACATGTCATCACTAATCAATCAACTTCTTCTCAAAGGAAATACAATCTTGTGGATCAAATGCAAAAGATGCCCTCACTAATCTCAATCCTTGAATTATTAAAACTTTCACCAAATCATAAGGAGATTTTGGAAAAGGTTCTTTTGGAAACTACCGTTCCTGATAACTTGGAGGTCAATTTTAAAATATGGTTGTTCATCTCATTGCACCTCATTTTTTATGCTTTTCTGAATATAATGATATTTCCATCAACCATCCCCAAATTCTCGCACTGCATATAGAAGTTTTCATATATAAACATCGTGTCAAAAGAGTCCTCATTGGTGGTAGAGCTAGTCTAAACATTTGTACTTTGAGTCTAGTGAAATACCTAGGGTTTTCTGAAGGGGTGTTTTATCCAAAGAAGAAGATTACCATTAAGGCCTATGATGATGAAGAAATATCTTCTAAAGGAATGGTGATTTTTCCCATCTGAGTCGGCCCAATTCAAAAGGATATCGGTTGCCAAGTTCTTGACATGAAATTGACTTACAACATCTTTATAGGGAGGCCATGGATCCATGAAATGCAACTGGTACCTTCAACTTTGAACCAATGTATCAAGTTCCCATACATGGGGGAGGAAATCACTATAAGTGGAGATTCAAATCCATTCCAATATTGTAACATTGTCAAACCTGTGATTAAGTCATTCATTCCAAAAAATAATGAAGGGTATACATCAAGTGTTTCTAAAGAGGAAAATCAAGGAAATGGCCCACATGATGGTGAAGGGGATACATCAAGTGCTTATAAGTAAGAAAATCAAGGAAATAGTCCTAGCTCAACTTTGGTTTCCAACTCAAGCCAAGACAAAACTAACTCATCTACATCAACTAAGGGTAAGGATAAAGTTAGTTTTGTAGATGAAGGTACCAAGAATACTAATGTGAGTGTTTCACATCAAAATGAGGAAAACTCAAAATCCTCTACTGTTGAAAATGAAAGATTCCAAGAAAAACACTATCAAAAGATGGATAAGTAAATGAAGAATTTTGAAAAATAATGCAAAATCAAACAAAAGGGGGTAGGGGAATACTGTCTATCATTATTTGATTTACCTACTTCCCCCAAATCACATGGTAAACTAGCTAGTGCTCATTCAACTGAAAAATATAATGCACATTTTGTGAGAGCAAGTGACTCCCCATCTAGGGAAGAACATGACAATGAAGTTTTGAAGTGGCTATACCAAGATGAGGAGGCTTCAAGTTCTCATGCAGAAAGGGTCCAAAATGTTTGTATCCAAACACATCAATATGTTGAGGATTACCAAATTATGCAAAAAAATGAGATACAAAGGAAGAGGACCTTTGGGAATAAGTAATAAAGGGTTTTTGGAACCTATAAAACCTCCATTGAGGTCTAGGATATCATGAACAAGGAAATGGTCAAAAGAAATTCAACAAATCCTATGAACACATCTGCATGGTAGATTTAGAAAGTGAAGATGATTCCACAAAATATGAATGGGATTCATTATCTGAAACCTCTTGTCATGACAAGGAGATGGATGTGATTCATACCTATGCTCCCATATCTAGTGAAACTAAACAGTCAAAATTTTATCAAGGATCAAGTTCTAATTAAGGGCCTAAAATTCCTCAAGAATAAGATTCAAGGGGGAATCAAAGGGAAATTGTTGGGTGGGTGAACCATGGGTACTTTCATGGATAAGAGAATCTAACATTAGGTTTAGCCCACGAGATTTTTATCCTCAAGAAACCCAAGAGGACCCGAGTGAGGAGGATTTTGACCTAATTTATATGGAATATCTTTAGCAATCCCATGTCATAGACTTAAGCAATACAATGTACAAACCCCATAATGAATTCATGTCCCTAAACCCTGTGGATACAAACTTACCCAATGAACCTTTATCCCTTATACATCCTGAGCTAATTGATTGGGACCTAACCGAGACAAATGATATACTTTTCTTCCCCAATGATAATTCAGTGGCCCTATTCCTAAATGTGGTTGAACCCTGATGCAGAGGCTAGTGGTGGATTTCAAATCTTCTTAGGAGAATGTCAATTTTCTCCTTTTTTTTGTAACAACACTCTATTCCTTCCTTCAACCAAGGATTCGATTCTAGGACCCAACCCACTCACTAGACCTATCAGAGGTTAATTTAAACATCTTGTACCCCACTAGGCTCCATATCTTTAATTCTTCTCCCACAACTTCATATCCATCCATTCAACCATGCTTCATGCTCCATGGTTATCCTCAAACCAATCATCCCAACACCCTTAACTCTCTTCATGGGTGTTCCCAAACCTTCTAAGGTTCTCAATACCTTATAAACATCTCATCTTCCATATATATGGCCATACTTTCCACTTTGTTTCCCCCTAAAGGAAAACTACTCTTCCTAGGCCTTCATTTCTCATACCTAGTAGTAAAACAGTGATTCTATTTCTCAATTTTCTCTAAAACTTCTCAAAAGACTCAATAAAAAGATTTGATATTCAAATACCCTTTTCAAAGTTACATTACATACTCCAACCCTAAACTCAAGTCCCTTTTACCAAATCATTCAAATGGTTGACTGAGACATTTTTTAAAGAGGGCTAAAACTACCATTTTCCAAAGAAACTATATTCTATACTCAACTCTAAGCCTTGATTCTTTTATCATAGTTCTAATTTTACCCCAATCAAAGGAAATTGCAACCAATTTTCTCCTATGTTCCCTCTAGATGTGAAATCCCCAATTTGGACTCCAAAACCCTTAAAATCTAGGGCTCTCTCTATGTCCACTTCCCTAACTCTATTTCTAAAAAAAAGAGGACACACCATCCTTTTAACATCCTATAAAGGATTCTTGCATAAAATAATTCCCTCCTTTGAGAATATCTCCTGATGCTATACCCATGCACCAATTTTGTTACCCTTCAACCCCTTCAACTCCATTCAATCTACCAACCTATAAGTTTTCTCTCTTTCCTGCATTCACATAGTTATAATGTTATTTTACAAGGTTAGGATAAATCCCCAAGTGATAGTAATTATATAAAGGGGATGGATCAATCAATTTACATCCTTAATCAATGCAAAAATAACACTTGTATAGGACAGTCAACTCAAATGGAAGATTAGAATTGTGAAAATGATTAGACTAGATTGGAAACAACTTATAATGTACCTTCACTACCATAAAAATAAAAAGATATAAATGAAAAATCAAAACAAATACCAAATTGCAAGAATTTTGAGTTTTATTGCTCCATTACAGTCACAATTCATACAAAATGGATTCCCAGACCATACCACACTTCATTATCTCATTCTCTATCCCTTAAAAGGTTTATATAAACCTCCCATAACTTCTCCAATTGATCCAAAATAGTTGGATCTCCTAACATAGCAACTAATCAAGTTTTTGGAGTTTCCCTCCATATTACATTTAACCATTTGTTTTCAAATTTTTGAATTCTCAAACTTATTTAAATAAACTCAAAATAACTTCTAACTTTGGAATTTTTTCTTTTAGGACCCCAAAATCACTTCCAAACTCCTAAACTCATCCATAGACCTAATCTTAACCCTCTAGGCCTATTATTTCAAACATTGACATTTTACATCTTTTACATCATTTTGCATATTATGCAACATTAAATGTTTTGCATCATCCTATTACATCTATTACATCAAATGGCTCAAAGGCCATGTTACATATTTTCAATGACCTTATAGGTCATGTTATCCTTTTAGGTCCTCCTTGTGACTCTTATTTATTATCATGAGGTGTCCCTACACTGAACCCTCTTTCACCAATGAATGTGATCAAAGCACAACAATGGAAGCAAGTGGCCAATCTCTTAATCCAAAAGAAAAATAAGAAAAAAAAATGGTCTAGTGGTGAAAACCACAATGTGGCAGTGCTAGACCCCAAAAAAGTAAAAATAAAGGATGTTTCCAAAGGTGAAAACCCAACTATGACACTTAAGGAAGAGAGATTGGAAACTCTACCAGAACATGATGAGGAATGGTCTCCTATACTGATTGAACCCAAGGAGAAGGTAAAAATTGGCATCAAATTAGAACCAAAGTTCATACACCTTGAAACTTCATTGACTCCAGCAGAAATCCAAGATTTCATTAAGTTCTTCAAGGAAAAACAAGTCACTTTTGCATGGTCTTATGCGCATATGTCATGGTTAGATCTGAGTTTCATTATGCATCATCTAAATGTAAGACCAAGGGCTAAGATGGTTAAACAAAATCTAAGAAAGATGCATCCTCATGTAACCTTTTTAGTCAAACAAGAATTGGAGAAGTTATTAATCTGGTTTCATAATGGTTATAGCCTACATTGAATGAATATCCAATATTGTACCAGTTTCAAAACATCATAAATCAATTAGAGTGTGTATGGATTTTTGAGATCTTAATTTAGCATGCCTAAAGGATGACTTTCCATTACCAAGCATTGATGCTATAGTGGATTTGACAGGGAGAGACTCTATGTTATCCCTTATGGATGGGTTTAGTGGATATAACCAAATAAATATAGTGTTGAAGGATCTAGAGAAAATAGCTTTTAAATGTGCTTGGAGTACCTTTTGTTGGAACGTCGTGCCCTTTAGCCTTAAAAATGCTAGAGCAACCTATCAAAGGGCTATGACCATAATCTTCCATGACATGATGCATAAGTTTCTTGAATATTATGTGGATTAAATTTTAGCCAAATCACATGCAAGGAAAGATCACCTATCAATCTTGGAGAATATTTTCACAAGGATAGAGCAATTTAAAGTAAGGTTAAGTCCCAAAAAGTGTGCATTTTGGGTACAATCTGGAAAATTGTGGAGCTAAATAGTTTCTCCAAAAGGAATAGAAGTAGATCCTAAGAATTTCCAAGCTATCATGGAGATGGAAGCACCAAAAACATAATCCAAATGAGGTCACTAAAAGGGAGGTTTCAATCCATAAGGAGGTTCATATCCCAATTAGCCAAAAAGTGCCATTCATTCACTCAACTTCTGCACAAGGACATAATTTTCAAGTGGGACACACAATGTGATGAAGCCTTCTCATTATTGAAGAAATACTTGATGAACCTAAATATAATCATTCAACCTTTTTAAATAAAAGTCATTACTCTTGTACATTTCAGCAACAGATCACTCTTTAGGGGTACTATTGGCTCAAGAGGATAAAAATTGAAAAGAAAAGGTTATTTATTACCTCAACAAAACCTTGGTTAAATATGAGCTGAATTATAGCTTCATTGAAAGAGCATGTCTATAAGTGGTTTTTTCTTCCCCAAAACTATATCATTATATTTTGGCACACAAGGTTAAGCTCATTGCTAAGATCGATCCTCTAAAGTATCTACTTAGAAAAACAACTCTCACAGGGAGATTGACGAAATGGGTAATGGTGTTGAGCTAATTTAATATAGAGTATGTGGATAGAAAAGAGATAAAAGTAAAATTCATAGCGGATAAATTGGTGGAGGCTCCTCTAGGTGTTTATCATCCTATTCAAGTTGAATTTCCAGATTTATAAATAATCAATGTTGAGGCAAAAACATGAAAACTCTACTTTGATAGATCTTACACGCAACATGGATCAAGGGAAGGCATTCTCTTGATTATACCTCAAGGCTATACAATTCCTAAGTCATATGAACTTCTTTTTCCATGCACCAAAAATGTTACAGAGTATGAATCCCTAGTCATAGGCATCAAAATGTCCTTAGAATTGAAAGTAATAGAACTACAAGTTTATGGTGATTCTCAACTAGTCATAGATCAAATTAATAATAAATATCAAACAAAGGATGACAAGTTGATGCCTTATAAGAGGATTATAGATGATTTTAAAAATTACTTTGTTTTTATTAATTTTGAGAAAATACCAAGAGAAAAGAACAGAGCAATAGATGCTAGGGAAACCTTAGCCTCTCTTCTTCAAATACCAAAACAAAATGCTAGATAAGAATTCTTAGTGGAAGACTTTGTGAAACCTGCATTTGACCTTCCTGACTCCCAAATAATCTTCTTATTAATTAGACATAACTCATCATGGTATGGACCTAATTTTACTTACCTAAAAGACCAAACATTACCCTTGGACCAAACCCACAACCAAAGGAGACATTTTATACACCAAGCTTCCCGATATGCCATCATTTCTGACACATTATATCGCAAAAGTCTTGACGGAATGCTTCTTAGGTGTCTAGAGGATGAGGAATCAAATTTAGCCTTATGAGATATTCACGAGACAATATTTGGGTCTCATTCAAGTGGGTTAAACTTAGCTAAGAAAATCCTTCGAATAGGCTAATTTTGGCCAACTCTAGAGAAAGATGCTTGTCAGTTTGTAAAAGTATGTTAGAAATTTCAATATCATGGGGATAAGCTTCATGTACCAGCACAAGAGTTATACTCAATGAACACACCTTGGCTATTTTATCAATGGGGGTTTGATTTAATTGGGAGGATTTATCCACCTTTGTCTAATGGTCATAAGTACATCATAACTGCTATAGAATATTTCACCAAATGGGTAGAAGTTGTGCCTTTGTCAACTACAACAAGGAAAAAAATTTCAATGTTTGTCCTAAATCACATCATTTGTAGATATGGAATTCCTCATGCTATAATAAAGGATAATGGAAAATAGTTTAAAAACAAGGATGTGGATGAACTTTGTGAAAATTTTCATAGTATACACCATTCCTCTTCAATCTATTATCCTCAAGGGAATGGCCAAGAAGAAGAAAAAAACAAGAACATACATAAGATTTTGAATAGAATAGATGACAATTCAGGAAGGAATTGGCATGTAAAACTAAACCCAAAATTATGGGCATATAGAAAAAGCATAATAACACCTACAGGTGCAACTCTTTTTTCATTGGTTTATGGAGCAGAAGTTGTGTTACATTTAGAAGTTGTGATTCTGTCCTTGAGAGTCTCCTTACACTGTTTGATAATAGATGAATATTATAGGTTTTCTAGACTTCAACAACTTGAGATACTGGAGGAGCACCAAAATAGGTGTATGAACATCTCAAGGTGTATCAAAATAGAATGTCAAGGAGCTACAACAAGGAGATAAAACCAAGAGTATTTCAAATTGGTGATCTAGTGTTGAGATAAAACCCTAAGAATCAAGCGGAAAGAAAGAAGAAAGGAAAATGGGAAGAAAATTGGTTGGGACCCTTCATTATCACATCTTCCTTTGGAATGGGGGCATACAAGTTAGCTGATTGTGATGGGGATGAGTTGTAAGAACCTATCAATAGCATTCACTTAAAGAGGTTTTATACCTAAATCAAATGAAAGTGTATAAGATGAAAGATTATTAGAAGAAAGAGTATCAGATGAAAGAAAGCATCATTTTTTTACAGTGAAAAGAGATCCTAAAAAAAAGTTCAAAAATAGTGAAAATAGATACTGAAAAATCCAAAAAAAATGAAAAGGGATCCTAAAAAAATCCAAAAATAGTGAAAAGAGATCCTGAAGAAATTCAAAAACAATGGAAAAAGTCTTGAGAAAAGAAAGAAAAAGGTGGAAAATTGAGCATTAAGAAAGCAAAAACATTAAAATATGGATCCTAAAAAAATTGTTACCTTGGTGAAAACCTAGCGATAGTCACCTTGGTAGTAAAAAAATGAAAAAAGTGCCTTGGTGAAAACCTAGCAATAGGCACCTTGGTAACAAAAAAAGAAAAAAAGTGAAAGAGTGAAATAAATTCAAAGGGTGAAAACCTGGTGAACAGGTGCCATTTGACCCTTAAGTCTTTCCTAGTTGCATTGTCCCTTTGCATCTTTCCATCACCATTGTGTATACCTTTGCATCTGTCATTTTTGCATAGTCATAATAAAGTCTTCGAGTTGCTTTTGCATATACCGATCTTTTTTCATAATTTGAAATTTTCCCAAGTCCAACATTTTCCCATCCAACTGGGGGCATTATGTTAGGATTGGATAATACTTAGAGGGGGGTGAATCAGTATTATAGCACTTAATTAAATTCTTCAACCATTTAAACATTAACCTTAAACTTGCAGTAAAGAAAAGAATATAAGCAAATGACACAGTCCTCATAACTCCATATTTTATTTTCAAGGAAACCCTGGCCAAGAGAAAAACCCGGTGGGGATGGTACCCACAAGCATGTACTAAAGTATAATTTCCATGCTAGGAGACCTATCCCTGTTAGGAGCTGAATATTACATAGCACATTTCCTTGCTAAAGGAATTGCAACCCTATTAAAGGTTCACAACACCCTGTTAGGGGCCAACTGAGCTTACAGCTCTTACAAAGTAATTTTGTTTACAAAGTGTTCTCACTCATGAACAAAACAAGCATCACTAGTGCTTAGATAGTTCCTTTATAGTTATTCAATGATCTTTGTCATTCTCTACTCTGCTATTCTCTCAACATACTCATCCACCAATCATCATCCAACATATATCTTTATCAAAAATATCTTACATATATATCTCACAACCTTACAAAGTCGGCTCCCAATATGAATATTACAAATATTACAAAGTCGAATCTCAGTACAAATACATTTAGTAAGGAAAATGATAAATGTATAGTCGACACTCTTACATAATCAAAGTGTAGGTTATCAACAACCATAATCCAACTTTGATTTCCTGGAGTCCATGTCATACTCTCTCAATCTTTGCTATTGTCCAACTACTTTGTATTGTTGTTCTGCTGCAGTCTATCTGTCTTCAATTCTCTTCTAACTTTCCATAGACATTACCAAAACCAAATCTATCTTAGGTGGAGGTCATGCATACCCCATACTAACTTCCTCTAAGCTCACTTTCCCTAATTCATTGATCTTGATCTTCTATATCCAAAATACTTCTGTATCTCTGCTTCTATACTTAGTCAATTTTTGAATCAAAAAACTTATCTTTATAGGAATCGATCTGAAACTCAGATGTGTTGCCATAAATGAAAACCAAAAAGTGAATCACATTAAACAAAATTGATCACTTTCCAACACATTATTCCAAACCATCGATTTCATCAAGCAAACACCAATTCACACGAGTCAATGCATCAAACCATTAAACTTGATCATTGACATTGGCTTCATTTTTCTTGTCAAATTAATCCTTGACCTTCATTGACTTATTATTATCATGATTAAAAATACAAACCAAAAGATCAAAATGGATGAATTTCTATTTGAGATATGGATACAAAAATAGTACTAAAGTTTGATGGAGTATTGGATATTCAAGTCATGTATTTCTAGCCAATCGATGATGTTTCAACCAGATCAACAAGGATGAAAGCATGACATTTTTCTTGATTTCTGTGTGATTGTTTTAAGATTGATTCATTGAAGTATGTAACCTTGTCTAAATATATGATCATTAAAGATTCATCGAGGATATTTTCATATGGAGGGGATTAAATCTCTTTCTATTTACGTAAATGGATACCTTGGTCATTTAGATTTATCATATCTCAATGCCAACATCCACTTGCAACATTGAATCTGATGAAATCGGTATTCATACTCCCATAGTTTGGAAGTCCAATTAGTGACAGTTGTACCAATTTCATTGATTGAAATCCAAAAATAACAGTATTCATATCATCATGGTTTGCAAATATCATAAGTGTTCATTGTACATGCTAGAGATACACAAGCGCTCAATGACAAAAAATAATGCATGCCTTTCAAAGTGACAGTTAGTTGCATTCATATAGAGTAATTTGGATAAGGGATTTCCTTGGTTGGGAAGTGAGTTCATCAAAGGTTGACGTCATCAAAATTCTCTTTTAAACCGAGTATGTTGGAATTTAATAAAAAACATTGCATATCATTAATCATTATTCATTATTCATTATTCCTAAAGATGAGTAATAATTATTCATTATTTGTTAAGAATTCAATCATTTAAGATGCATTTTATTAAGTCATATTGCATTAGAAAATTACAAAAATATAAAAGTATGATGCATTTATCATTCAGTTTCATTGCACATCCTTAAATAAATTCATCCTAGAGATCATTAAGAGCATTAAAAAAAGCATCATCATACATTATG
This sequence comes from Thuja plicata, assembly GCA_018584345.1. Classification (NCBI taxonomy): domain Eukaryota; kingdom Viridiplantae; phylum Streptophyta; class Pinopsida; order Cupressales; family Cupressaceae; genus Thuja; species Thuja plicata. The sequence goes on along the minus strand of MU227600.1, from coordinate 2,707,046 downwards.
CATTCATCTAAAGTATTTCATACATAAGACAATTCATCCAAAGAATTTATAAAGTAAATGCATATAAATCATATAGAAGTGCATCCATATATCATCAAAAACTAAAAATTCCAACATATGATAACATCATAAAGAGAACATGAAATAAAAAATAGGAGTATCATAATAAATGATCAAATGTCCATCAAATGTCTATCAATGTACATCAACAAAGATACATACACCAAATATTAATCAAATGAGATACATCATGATGCATAATCATAAAAAATATGGAATAATCATAATCTCAACTAGGGACACCAACTATACCATCTATCCCACCTGTACCATCTATCTCATCTATCTCACCTATACTACCTAGATTTGTTTGAGTATCCTGACGAGTAGTACTTGTACTAGGTCATTGTGCCATAGAAGCCATGAAACTCTACATCATAGTAGCAAATTGATCCATCTAGATACTAATAATTGTCGTACTAGCCTATAAAGTCCTAACATCCTAAGTAAGAGTATCTGGTGCCTGAGGAGAAATTGACATCTAAGGAGCCACTTCCTGTGGAGCCACTAGAACCTATGGAGAAACTAGAATATGAGGAGCATGTCTAGCATGAGATATATGTACCTATCTGGCTACTCTCTTCCTCCGCTGACCCCAAACTACTAGTGCAACCCAAGGAGGATCCCTACCACCAATCCTACCACCCCTCATCTATACTCCACCTCTCATACATAATCCTCCACCCCTCATCCTCACTCTACCACCACCACCCCTAGTAGCACCAATCACCAACCCATGTATACTAGTAGCTCCAACTCTCCTCTGCACTCTCTGTCTCTATGGTCCACCACCTCTCCCACCACCACCTCATGCATCATCATCATCACTATCTGAGTTCTCATCAATATCAAGAATAAGCTCACCAGGATCTATATACCAAGGGAACCAATGCTGATTCAACCACGGTCCATAATCGGCTATGATACCTGCATCAACTACATGATCTCTCATATCCCAAGAAATATGTGGCATCATATACATGTCATCAAAAGCATAGTGCTAATCTACCTATGGACCCCACATAGATCTCTATGCATGTACTCGTGCATACAAAGCCAAACCCTGTGGTATATCTTGAGTACGGTTGAACTGTCATAGAACTCTACAAAAGAAAAGCCTCTCAATAATCAGAGGATTCTTGTTTATCATCCATCATGGAATAAACATATATGGTAACTCCAGATCATCCTCTCATCAAGCCTCGCATCTGAGGTATGGTCACCACACAACCTGGTCCATGTTATCAAGCATGCGATGCCAGTAATCCATCTTTCCCAGATGAGGCTAGAAAATCACTCCCTCGTATAGGTAACCATAAGGTCATCTGGGATCTCTGACTCTCGCAGCGACAAGTCTTGTCATAGAAATATGCTCTCATATTTATAACTATAATAAAATTGCACCTGTAGAAAGTGCAGCACCCTCTCAATAAACAACATGGTGTAGCTCATGGTATAACTCAGAAAGTATGCAAGACCCCAGTAAAACCTCTAAGGATCCATAATCACCTCCTCTTATATCCTACCCCAGCCAAAAACAAATCCATGACCTCGGGAATCATGGAGTAGGAATCCGCCAATCAATAATCCCAATACTGTAGGAAGTACGGGGAATGAAAAAAAATGAGCCTAGGGAATGCTCTCATCACCAATCATAGGATCACCAAAGACATGTCTGCACATTGTACCATCATAAAACTAATCATAATAAACAAGATCACCCCATGTAGGGATCCTGGATAATCTATATACATCCTCAAGGGTGACTATCATCACACCTAGTGGCAAATGGAAGGTATTGTGGTCTAAGTGCTAGTCCTTAGCCATAGCGATCAATAAACCATGGTTCACGAACTAAGGTATCTCTAATAAGAAATATAATCCACTTTGATGAATAACTCACCACTCCTGGGGGATAACTAGTCGACCATATCAAGGGGCCAGGGAGGTCAATCATAGATGTACAATCTATGGAACTAAACTTGTTTTTAAATAAAGTGCAATCACATTAGTAACATCATCTAAATGGATCATCACAATTTAATCAATTTATCCTATTGCTCGTCTAGAGAACATCAAATTTTTCCTAACTATGTATCATGAGGATGGAAAAACATTAGTTATCCTATCAGCCTATCAAGATTGGCATCATATAACATTCATCAAACATGATAAAACTAACATTAAAAAACTTAATTTTCATCACAATATCAGGCCACATCAATTAATTGACCAACCAGACATACTAACAAATCAGATGACATGTCTAATCAGGTTAAAAATTCAACAAAGCAGCTTACATGTCATTTTACCTTATCTTATGTGCAACAAAGTGCACACACTATTTTATTGACCACTAAGGGCTATCAAACACATTATATGTGCTACAACAAGTTATACGCACCATTTCATTGGGTACACACTATTCAAAATCATCATATGCACTAGAAGAATCATTTTTTTGCATGAGGGTTTACTAAGCACTACTCAATCTATCCTACATGCTAAAACCTAGCTAGGGTACTCATTTATATGCACTAATGTACACTACTCTATGTGTCATTTCCCTACATGAATGCACTAAAAGATAATCCTACGCACTATTTCATATCATTCTACGTACCACTTCATGCAAAATAGCAAAAACTAATGTTTTAACACATAAAAATTCAAAAAAATTATGTCAATCAACAAATTTATCAACAAGAAAGGATTTAGATAGTCATCGAAGATCTATTATCTACTGGACACTAGAATCCACACCCTTGCTCAAATTTGCGTTTACGAATCGAGACCACCATCGCAATCAAATTGCCAAGTAATTTCAGAGCTCAAAAGGGTAAAAAGTGAAAATGATTGGTGAAAATGACCTTTTTACCCCTATATATACTCTTTTGACCTAAAGAGGGTATTTTTACCCCTATTTTATCAAAAGTTTAACAATTCATCAATGGGGCATCATCAAACATTTCATTATCGGAAATCAAATAAAATTTGAGGTATCTCACGCAAAAAATTTCAAAATTTTATTAAAACAATTTGATTTCAATTCTGAGGTGGAAGATATCATCAGAGTGGAAAATCAAAAAATCAAATTAGGGGCATCAGAATTTTTAAATCATCATTAGTGGGGCATCTCAATCAGGTTTTTTTCAAATCATGGCATCATATCAGGAAATTTTTCTTCACCAAAATCAGTCGTATCATTGAATTAGTCATCAAGATCAGATTTGACATCAGTTAATCAAACATCAAACATTCTTTGAACCAACATGCTTCGCACATTGTTTCAAAGAGGGGCATTTATAGACACCTAAAATTGGTTAATTAAAATCAAGCATCGAACAAAGTGAGAAATTAAGTAAAAATCATGAATTAATTGAAAATCAAAGCTCAATTAATTAAATCAAAAAGATTAATTAATTATAAAATTGATTTTAATCAATTAATTATAAAATTTATTTTAATCATTTAATTTTATAGTGTAAATCAAATTAAATCCAACCCATTCAAGGGTAGGCATGGCTAACATAAATCAATCAAATCAATTAATTAATTCTTATTATTCTTAGCCACGACATGGGACAAAATTAAATGAACCAATTAGAATGATGAATTAAGCTCACATGGATCAAAGACCAAATTGATTCTCCATCACTCATCTTGAGGTGCATCTTGGCCCTTCATTTTCTCTTCTTGTCTCAACATTTGAAACCAAGATTTACTTTTTCTTAACCTTTGAGACCATCAGCTCATCCCTTGGCTAATGATGAGTCAACCTAACTCTACCCCCTACACTTGGGAAATCCTTTAAATAGAATTCATTTGTAGTGTAAATCACCGCTTTACATCCAATAATCTAGAGCATCCTTACTATAGGTAATGCATCTCATAAGCATAGAATTTCATTTGTGAGCATATTGGAGCAATTGTAGTGTAATTGAGCTATGATAGGGTAGGTGCATCATTTTAAGCTTAATCTCTCATTCTAGGACTATCGCTAATAGATGCTAAGTTGAGAGCATTTGATTATCATTGCTAGATAGGGAACCATGAAATGCTTCTTGCTTGTTTGTTTGATTCAATAGCTTAATTGTTAGATTTCATGTTTGAATTGAGCATATTTGCAAACTAATATCATGAATATATATTTCTCATATATACACCATCTTCCAACCTATATCTAGGGGGTTAGTTACTCCTACATTTTCTTGGCACAATAGTCCAATCAAAGGGCATCATAAGTGATGATTTGCATCACATCTCTTTGGTGGCTATCATTATCAGCATCCATTTATTCATCTTTTTCATATCATGTTCTATTTCTTGTATGATCTATGGTGTACACACATTGATATAAAGTGACATCCTTCTTTGTACTTTATCATCGATGACATATTTGATGCAATCCTCCCGTGCTCAGAAGATTGGGAAGTATCTTGCGAGACTTGGTGTGTGGCTTTAGTTGAGACTTAGAATGTACCAATATTCCAATTACAAGTTTCCATTTGGTGCTTAAGTAGGTGTCTCCATGTCTAATCTCTATCATATTGCAGTGAGAGATTCATCAACAGTTCTTCATCAACATTGGTACCTAGTTTTGTTACAATTTGACATTATTGGTACAGTATTGGCTCTATTTTTTGAACAACCAAAATGCTGAGAAGGGGGCATGAATCAGTATTCCCTAAAATGATATCATAAATATATTCTTTTGCACATCCACATTTTCTTTGTTTAATCATATCTGAAGGAAAGAAGTAATTAATGAAGTAACTAAAGTATAACCATTATCCACAATAACATAGAAAATAAGACACCAGATTTTTATCATGGAAACTCATTAGGAAAAAACCACGGAGAGGGTTAACTCTCAATAGAGTGTAACTAGTTATAATTGGTGATAATATGGTAGTGAACAACTAAGGGGGGTGAATTAGTTGGTCCTAAAACTTCAAACTTAAAGCCCTTTAGTCCTTAAAACCCTTAAACTTAAATACCCTAAATTCTAATCTGATTACTTGAGAATAAAATGTTCATTCATCTACAAATCATAATCACATCCACACAATTTGACATAAGATTTTTATCGTGGCAATCCTGTTAGGGGGAAACCACAATGGGGTTGATTACCCACAATATGTAAATTCCTTTTTAGAAGTATAAACCTATTACAATATATGGGTAATGCACATGCATTCAAGATCACTGCCTATATCTCACTAGATAAATAAAACATCCTCAGGCTACAACCCTAAGGAGGGCTCACTTCCTTACAATTCGATCACTACAATGATCTCAAATTTTGTGAATTGTGAAATGAAATCTACCTCATGTCTGATATAGCTCCAATGTAGCACAATGCAGATCTCTATTCAACCCCTTGTTGAAACACTTTTGATCATCACTGAATCAAGCTCTTCCTCTACTAACAACCTCTAGCATTCTCATCCATGATCTGTACCTTCATTTTTCCCTAATTCATCATCTTATATCAAGAACATGGTCGACAAAACCTAATTCACCATATTTTCTAATCAATGCACCAAATGTCATGTTTCAAATCCATCTCTAACCATCAAATAATATCCATGACCTATATCAACCACCTTGAGATAATAAATCTCCTAGATTTAATGATTTAGTACTTGTGCAACACAATTTACCAACTTTTTAATGATAATGGCAAGCGAGAGAGGGAGCGGAGTGGGTGACCAAAGGATGACGTCAGAAGGCACTAATTTGAATCTGGCTTTGGGCGGGAAACCTTTAGGCTTGGGATAGAGAAATCATAGTACCTGCCAAGGCTAGGGTATCAACCAAGGTACCGAGGATGTGACATGTGATGGGGTCCCATGGATCCGGTAGCCAGATCCAGGAGGAAAATATGGGTCTGCACTTGAAAATAGAGAGATGGGTGTGGCTAGGGCCCCACTGGGGCGGTGGACTAATCTTTTCAGAGTCAAACCCTCAGGTAAGTCTCCTTTCCTAAATATCAAGCTTGTTTCAAACAAAGATAAAGGGATCTATGCTTTAGAACTGCCCTCAGAGCTTATAGATCATAATATTATGAGCATGGCTGCTACTCTTGTGGGAAATTTCATTGGATCCAAACCCAATATTGAAATATTCAGAACCTTTGTTAAAAACAAATTGGATATTAAAGGTCAGGTTGTGGTAATAGTAATGGAAAAAGGATTCATGTCTTTTGAGTTTTCTTGTCAAGAGGACCTATCAAAAATCCTCTGTGCTGGAAATTGGTCAGTAGGAAGATCTACCCTTATTCTACAAAAATGGACCTCTAATCTGGATCTCAACAAGGACTTTCTGACCCAAGCTCCTGTTTGGGAGCGACTCCCTGAGTTGCCTCTGGAGTATTGGCATGAGGTTGTTTTTGAGGGTATTGCCAGATCCTTTGGGGAGCTACTATCTGTTGACCCTATTATAGCAGCAAAGAAGTGACTCACTTATGTGAGGATTTTCATTAGAGTTAATGTGGGCCAAGATATGCCTGAATCTATTGTTTTTCAATCTAGATTGGGAAGAAGAGTGCAAATGGTTGAATACGAGAGTGTCCCTTTTGCCTATTTCCACTGTAAGAAAGCCAGACATAAAGCTAATAGGTGCCCAATGGCCATGGAAAAGGAAACTACTTGAAAGGAGTATATTAAACAAGGTAAGAGGCAGGATGGCTAGCCCTTTCACAAGGACCTCTTACACACAAAAAAAATATGGATAGAGAAAATCCCTAGTGACAAGCTACAACAAAAGAAAATCCCACAAAGGATTGTTTTTGGTGAGAGACGGGAAAGGCACATAGAACAACTACCTTTTTAAAAGGCTATATCAACAGAGGAGGAATCAATAGCCCTCCCAGATATTGACACAGAGGGTGAAGCAGTTGTAGTTAGCCAAACTTAGATGGGGGACAATAAGGGGCCATATGACAAGGAGAGCAGGGAGCCTTTTGTCAAGGGGGAGACAGTTGAGGCCAGTCTTGACCTCTCTATTGTCCTTGACACACAGGAAGAGGGGAAATTTGAGATGGGTAAGGAACTAAACCTCTCCCAGCTTCCAAATGAAAGCAGAAACGATCTCCTTTCACCAAGGAAAATAAGTCATTTCTTGGAAATGGTTTCCTCCTCTACAAGGGTCAAATCTCAAGAATGGGAGCTCTATTTGATAGTTACAAAGATGTAACAAAGGACAATGAGGGAGCATGGATAATAGTGAAAAATAAAAATAATAGAGAACCATCCCTAGCATCACTTGCAGCAACAAGAATCAGGGCTAAAGTAGACACAAGAAGCAAAACAAACACACCTGGTAGGAAGAGTATGTATCAAATCAGAAAGGAAGAAGCAAAAATAAATATTGCTGATGGGTACCAGAGGACCATCCAAGAATCTCTTAAGAAAGGATGAAGATCATATCTTGGAACATCCATGGGCTAAATGGAGCCCATAAACAAGAAATCATTAGAAACATGATTAGAGACCACAGACCTGATATTTTTTTAATACAAGAGACTAAAATGAAAAAGGATAAAGTTGCAGGCACTTCTTTTGGCAAAAGTATGAGGAGTGAAACATAAAATTTAGATGGAGCCTTTGGAGGCCTTTTGATGCTTTGGAAGGATAACCTTAATGCCCAAGTCACTTGGAATGAAGGCAATATCTTACTTATGCATTTCACTAATCCATCTTCTCAGGAGGCATGGACTGTCATGAACATTTATGCGCCTAACACTAAGCTCACAAGACTCGCTTTCTGGGACAAGATTCATACCCTTTCTTCCAAAATATATGAAGAAAAAACTATTATTATGGGGGACTTCAATACCCCCTTTCCAGAATTAGAAAAGTTTGGGGGCTTGCCACCGGACCTGGATAGCAGACAACACCTGGCTAGTCTGATTAATGACCTGGCTCTTGTTGATGTGGAATTAGGGGGGGCACTTTCACCTAGTCTAATAGGCGTATGGGTAAAGAGTGCATTAAGGTCCACCTAGATAGAGCCCTCATCTATATGGATTGGATGTAACTGTATCAGTGTCACCTCCCCTCTTTGGCAAGGTTTAGATTAGACCACTCTTCGATTGCTCTCAATATGGAAAATCATAACAGGAAAAAGGCCTTCCCCTTCAGATTTGAAAAGATGTGGACCACCCACCCCAACCTCCTATATAAGATCAAGGAATGGTGGGTCATGGACGTGGATGGGACCGTGCAGTACAAAGTGGCTAAGAAGCTTAAAAACATCAAAATGGAGATCAAAAAATGGAACAAAAAAGAATTTGGTAATATCTTCCAAAATAAAGACAGGATTAAATTTGAGCTAGCTATGATCCAAGAAGGGATCCAAATTCATGGGTATGATGATGATAGAATTAGGGCTGAAAAAGATATTTTGACTGATATGCATAACATTGTGATTAAGGAGGAGATGTACTGGAGGAAAAGGTCTAGATCGGTATGGTTGAAAGAGGGGGATAAAAAATCCTGATTTTTCCAACTATCTACCATGAAACATAGGACAACTAATAGAATCAAGGCTATTAAGAAAGGGGATCAGACTTTGGAGGAAGACAAGGAGATTGCAAATGAGGCCATCAGGTACTTTACTCAAATCCTATCTAAAGAGCTTAAACTCAGCTTGAATGATCATGAGGCTATTCTTCAATCTCTCCCTAAGGTGATTTCAGAAAGCTAGAATAAGAGCATGTTGGCAATCCTGAATTAGGTTGAAATTCATAAAGCAGTCTTTTCTTTACCAGTGAAGAAATCCCTGGGCCCAGATGGGTTCCCTTCTTTCTTTTTCCTGAATTATTGGGAAATTATCAAAGAAGACATTGTCAAAGCGGTCCAGGAATGTTTTGGTCCCAAAATCCTTCTCAAGGAGATCAATGCCACTTCCCTAGTCCTCATCCTGAAAATCCCAGGTGTGGATTCTTTTGATTGTTTCAAGCCTATTAGTCTGTGTAACTCTTTTTATAAGATTATCTCAAAAGTCTTAACTCTCAGACTTCTTAAGACCCTCCCGGCCCTTATTGCTCCCCAACAATCGGGTTTTGTCCCTAGAAGGCAAATTCTGGACTCTATAATGGCGGTGCATGAGGTGATTCACTCATTGGAAGAAGGCAAGAGGGAAGGTTTCCTACTCAAATTGGATCTCTCCAAGGCTTATGATAGGGTTGACTAGACCTTCCTGAGCAACATTATGGGGGCTTTTGGTTTCAATGGCAAGGTCTTAAAGATCATTTCCTAGTTGATTACTACCCTGTCTTTTTCTATTTTGGTGAATGGGTCTCCCTCTAAATTATTCAAATCCTCTCGAGGACTTTAGCAAGGGGACCCCCTCTCCCCTATCTTTTTCATCATCTTGGATGATTTCTTAGGAAGGTTTATTCATGAACACAGAGTCAAGGGGATTTTTATAGGGCTAAGACCCTCTTCAGGACCTTTCACATTTACTCATCAGCAATTTGTTGGTGACACTATTCTGGGGGGATTCTTCGGTGCAGGAGGCTAGAAATGTAAGGAAAATTCTCAATTCCTACTCCAGCACTATGGGGAAGCTTATTAACTGGAACAAGAGCTTGATTTTCTTCATCAACACTCCAGAGGATAGACAGAGGAGAATGGCAGGTATTCTAGGCTGCGGCATTAACTCCTTTCCTGATTCCTACCTAGGCCTTCCACTTGGAAGAAAACCCCCAGAGGCTTTCTGGGGAGGCCTTATAGATAGATTCAATAGGAAATTGGTGGGCTGGAAGGGCATCACCCTGAGTCAGGCTGGGAAAATTACTCTGATTCAATCCACACTCCATAACCTCCGTACCTATGCTCTTAGCCTTTTCACTATCCCTGCAAAGGTGGCTGACACTCTGGAAGCCATCCAGAGAAAGTTCCCATGGGTAGAAATACCCGCTGGTGGCCTGGGATAAGGTATGTAAGCCCAAAAAATATGGAGGCCTAGGGATCAAGCAGCTAAAGCAGTTCAATAGAGCTTTGCAAGCCAAATAGATTTGGAGAATCTTCAATTCAATAGGGGAATGGAGGGACAACATGAAGGAAAAATATGCTGCCAAATTAACCTTCAAACAATTCATTAGCAAAGACTCTGACCCAAAGGGCTCCCACATTTGGAATGGCATTCTGAGGACCAAAGGAATAGTGACTACAAAAGTGAGATGGAAAGTGGGTAATGGAAAGAAGGTAAATTTCTGGCATGATGACTAGCTCAGATAGGGACCTCTATAGAATTTGGAGCCTTACAACAAATGGGCTAAACATTGCATGGACAGGTTTGGTAGCAGAGTCAATGACTATAGAATTAACAATAAATGGGTCAATCTCACTGAGGTGTCCCAGGATCTTAAACCCCTTATGGTATATCTGGGGCACACTCCCCTTTCTCTTAATG
>MU227600.1:2682428-2696511 GCA_018584345.1 Thuja plicata | reverse complement strand
TCAATCTCACTGAGGTGTCCCAGGATCTTAAACCCCTTATGGTATATCTGGGGCACACTCCCCTTTCTCTTAATGAGGATGTCTTGGTTTGGGGGGAGACCAAGGATGGAAACTATACAGTGGCATCAGGATATGATTCGATGTAGGGTGCCGCTACTATACCTGCTTGGGTGAAGGCCTGGTTCCCTAGTATCGTCCCTAAAGTTAATATATTCTTTTGGAATTTGCTTCAAAATCGCATCTTGAAAGTGGACAATCTTATTAAAAGGGGACACTACATTCCTAATAGATGTATCCTCTGCAAAACTCAAAGTGAAAATGTCGACCACTTATTTCTCCACTGTGATTTTTCTAGGAAGATATGGCATCATTTCTTGGGTTTTTTCAAGACACCCTGGTGTTTTCCTAATACCACCCTTGATCTTTTTGAATAATGGCAACTGGGGGGAGTGGCCACCATCTCTGGGTTTGGGCTATGCCACACATCTGCTAGGGGCTATGGAAGGAATGAAACAACAGGATCTTTAGGGAACAGATCACCCCGGTAAAGGTTGTAGCCCAAAAAATTGCTAATGCACTTAAGGAAAACTACACCATTTGCAAAGGCAGAAGCACTTCTGCTCACATCAATGGACTAAATAGCATCAACAAAAGGCTTGGCTGCAGATGGTCTTTACCACCGAAAGGGTGGTTCAAAGCTAATTTCGACGGGGCAACAAAGGGGAACCCTAGGAAGGCAGGGGCATGAGGAATCATTAGAAACTCGCATGGAAAAGGAATTGCAGCTATCTTTGCACCCCTGGGATCACAGAACAACCACTATGCTGAGGCTAGTGCAGCACATCACACCCTCAAACTTGCCAAAGAAATGGGTATCAAGAAATTATGGGTGGAAGGGGACTCAAAAAATATAATTGACTATCTTAATGAAAATATCGGAGCTTCCTAGACTATAGAGAATATAATAAAGGATTTTATTCAAATCCTAAAGTCATTTGATAAGATCTATGTTGCACATGAATACCGGAAAGTGAACCAGGTGATAGACAGGTTGGAAAACTTGGGAGTCACGTATGAAGAAGTTAAACATTGGAAGGATGGGAAAAATTTACCACCAGAGATAGCCAATATTATGGAAAGTGATCAGGTTCTGGGCAGAATCAAAAATATTAAAGAATAATTATGATAGAAGCAAAAAGGATAATAATGGAGAGTAAAGACAGAGGCAAAAAGAATCCCCGCAAAATGTGCAAGTATGAAAGTTGTGATGGGAAAGTCAGGTTAATGCCCCATCGGCACACTTGATGGCATTTAAGCAATAATTTCATTTATGAGGCTAAAGGAAGGCTCTCAAAACCCCAAAAAAATATCAAACTACAAATGGATTTCACAAGAAATAGAGGAAACAAAAAAGTTGCAGACATGGTAGGAGAGAGACATAGGAGAGAGCCAGAGAGAGAAATCGAGAAATGGCATCGGAGGTCAAAGGTGTGGGAAATTCTAACAAAAGGGGAAGTAACCACTTATATCGAATGCCTTCATGGGTGGAAGCCATCCATTACAAAGATGATGGTTAACAGTTGGAAGGAGGGAAAGGTGAAAATCGATGGGGTTTCTTTCATGGTGACTAAGGAAATAGTTTCAGTGGTAACAAGCATTCCTATTATAGGAAAGAAATTCTATAGGGATAGGAAAATCTCTAGCAAAGCTCTGACAGAGTTCGTCAAAAATGAAGCCAAAAAATGTGCTTTGGTCAAGAAAGGCACTTTTTATCACCTGAGCTCCATCAAACCTCTATGGCATTTTGTGTTGTGAGCGATAATCAAATATCTCACTCTGGACACCAGATTTGACTGCATTAGCACCCACCATTTTGTTCTCCTCAACCATTTTAGGTATGGGGCTAAGGTTTCCCTCCCTTTCTACCTTTATTTGTCTATTAATGAAAACATAAATGATCATAAGGAGAAATAGTTAAATAATCTGGCCTTCCATGAGGGCTTACTTCTTTTGATCTATGAATATTTCAAAGCCCGTACTCGGGGTAAGGAAATTCAAGAAAAGGAGGAAGGGGTTTCTAAGGGGGATTTAGAGGAGGAATACATCCCCTCTGATATAGAGGATAGCAGAGACATGCACTCTGATATAGAGGAGGAACATTCTAGTCAGAAGAAGACATTAAAACACAGAGCTAAAAAAGAAATAAAACAACACATTGATGACTCTTCGGACAAGGAATACAATGAGGAAGAGGAAGGCATGGAAATAGGGCAGGAGAGTTCAGGAGAAGAATCAACTTTGAAGATGAAAGGGAAAAAGAAAATAAAAAGAAAGATCACTATCAAGATTCTGACTCAGAATGAAGAGGATAACTCAGGGAAGAGGACCACGAGATCCAAAAGAGTCAAAGTGGAAACTAAGGAGGAAAAGCTGACCAAACAGGATGAGGCACAAGAAGAGAAAGATGAAAAAGAGGAGTTTCAGGGAATGGACAATGAAGAGGAGATTGTTGAGTATGGTGAAGAACAGTACACCTATAGTATTACATGTAAAAATAAGAAAGTGGTTTGGAGAAACTTTGACTCGATCTCGGCCAAAATGGGTATTAAGAGATAATTGGTAAAGACCTTGGTAAAGGAAAATAAAGAGGGAAGAATATAGATGGAGGAACTCATTGACCCTACTATGGTGATATTCAGTGACAGTGCAAGGGAAATTCCACAAATGCATGTGTTGAATAATGTAAAGAACAGCGTAATAGACAGCTACAGAACAACCAAATGGACCTATTATGAAACTGATGACATGAAAAAAAGGATGGACACAATGGAGAAGGAAAACATAATCAACAACAATAAAAACATAGTGGAGGACAGAGAGCTGGACAATAGAGTGATTGAACTAAAAAATAGAATTGAAAACATTGAAGCTACAATGGTTAAAATTGTAGAACAGAGTTATAATATTCTAAAAGCTTCTAATGACAGTATTAAGGTCATAATTGATAAGTTCCAAGAGCAAAAAGGTAATATAGAGGAAAGGTAGGAGCAAGGAGAAAGGAACCAACTCCAAGAAGATGAAAATGCAAAGAATAAGACAGACAAGGGAGCTGACAAGGAGCTGGCTGAAATCAGAGAAGCTATTGGAAGAATGATAGAGCTAGAGATCAGGGTAGCGGAGATTATTAGAGATATAACCTAAAGGATGAACTTGGCTTTTCTGCCTAGCTTTTTGGATATGTGATCCTGGTTTTTTTTTGATGTGACTATTTTGCTAGTTTTGATAGTTTTTTGATGCTTGGATTGTAATGATTATATGCTTTAGGTCTTTTTTATTTCTACTGTAGGGTTTCAGGCACCCATCAAAACGTATTTTCCATAATCAAAAATACAATTTACCAACTAAGTTAGCCAAGAACAACAACAACAACAACAACAACAATAATAATAATAATAATATTACTATTAACCAAAAAATTCCACCAATCTAATAATTATAATCTACATGTATCACCAACTCGTCAAGAAAATACTTCAAGAACAACCCACAACATCATGATAAACACTCAAATGCACAAATCCATCATAGCCAAAGGATTTGATAGCCCTTTTTCACCAAACCTAAAAAAACATTGTTCAGAAGTCTTTGATACAATAAAAGTATTCCATGAAAACCTCTAGATTACAAACCTTCTAAATTGAAGACACTTGAGTATGTCCCAAACACACTCTTAGGTTTTCTCCATTAAATTCTAACTTGATTGTGCTCACTGAACCTCTTTATGTCTTCCTGTCAACACTATTTGTCATCGTGTCTTCTAGTCACCAATTTTGACCTTGAATCATGCCCACATATTCATGATATCCTCTGAAAATTGGAGTGGACTAAGTAATAACCTCCTTCAACAATCTCCCACATGCAAAACCTTATATCTTTAATATTTTATTCTCATTGAACCTCTGAACATCTTGTTCCATTAGCTAACCTACAACAGTTAAGTTAGCAATAAACAAATAGATCTTCTGATCAATCCCTTTGATTCCTCTTATTCCTTTGATTCCTCTAATATGTCCTCTAATTAATCTGATATATTGACATCAATGACAACACATCCAATTATTACAATATGCCAACAATCTCCCTCTTTGGTAATGATGGAAACATATGATTTGAAAAATAAGTAATGCAATCAAAAACCAATAATCTCACTCCTAGAATGATAATAAAAAATACTACCAGAAATATCCATAATTATCTTTTAGAATCTCTAACTCATCTTAATCAGCAATCTTCTCTTCCTGGAAGAAATCTTCCCTTGGTTCCAATCTGATTACATGCTCTTCTCTATCTCTTTTTCACATGCTCTGCTCTCCATCAGATTCTCCCCCTTGGATGTATACCACTCTTCTTGACAAAAACATCTTTCTTATGTGCAAGTATATATAAAATTTCTTCTCTCATATGATCTTCTCTTTCTTATCCTCCCCTCTGATCTCCAATCTCTTCTAATCTTCTCTTTTTTTCTTTCACGTCTTCTTCTCTTACATCTTCTCTTCTCTTTTGCACTTTATCTTCACACTTGATTGTTTTTCACATCATCTCACTCTCTTCCCCTTTAACATCAATGAAAAAGAAATTATTTTCCAACAATATTACACTAATTAGATATGCTCATCTATATTTCTTGTAGAAACAACTAAAAAATTAACTTACCATGCTGACTACTCCCTCTGAATTGTAGCCTCCTTACATCAATCCATGAATTTGAAGATAAAACTTTAAGTTCACTATATTAATGCATCTTCCAACATCTTTCAGTTTTCAGGAGGGGAAATGACCCCTAACTTTCCTCTGAGATATTCAAATGTCTCCTTAGGAAAAGGTTTGGTAAAGATATCAACAATTTTTTTCTTTTCTAGGTATGTATTCCAATCTTACTTCTTTTTCATTTACCTTCTCCCTTAAGAAGTGTAACTTGATTGAAATATACTTTGTCTTTGATTGTTGCAATGGATTCTTTGAAATTTTTATAGCACTTGAGTTATCACAATAGATAATTATAGGTTCACCAAAGACAATTCCAATACCAGACAACATTTTTTCATACATACTACCTGGGTACAATTTATAGCAGTTGCAACATACTCTGACTCAGCCATAGATTGTGAAGTACAATTTTGTTTCTTACTCATCCAAGAGACCAATCTATCACCCAAGAAAAATGTTCCACCACTTGTGTATTTTCATTCATCGACATCTCCACCCCAATATGTATTTGTATATGCACACAAGGTAAAATCTTCATCTTTATAATACCATATCACAATGTCAATTGTCCCTTTTAAATACCTAAAGATTCACTTGACTGTAATCTCATGATTTCTCTTTGGTCTTGCTTGAAATCTTACAACTACACACATTGCATTCAATATTTCTAGTGTGGTATGATTTATATACAATAGTCCACCAACCATTGATCTATACCTGGACTAATTTACCTTTTGAGTCTCATCATCCTTTTTAATTTTTCATCCGATCACCATAGGTGTACCTACTGGTTTTGAGTCCTCAAAACCAAATTTATTTAATAACTCCTTTACATACTTGGCTTTTGACACAAATATTCCTTCATATAATTGAATAATTCACAGTCCAAAGAAGAATTGTATTTCCCCTATCATGGACATCTCTAATTCATTTTGTATCTCTAAAGTGAACTCTTAACTTAACTTGTCATTACGTCCAAAGATAATGTCATCAACAAAGACCTCAACAATCAGAATTCTCTCATTATCAACCTTGAAATATAAATTGCTATCAACTTTGCCTTTATTGAATCCAATCGTAAGTAGATACTTGTCCAATCTTGAGTACCAAGCTCTAAGATCTTTTTTTAGTCCATATAGGTCCTTCTTCAATAAACATACCATGTCTGGTTGATCATTCAGATAGAATCCATCTAGTTATTCAATGTATACCTCTTTTTCCAATTCTGCATTCAAGAAAGAAGATTTGACATCCATCTGATATAACTTAAAGTTATTATGAGCAACATATGCACTAAATAGTCTTACCACTTCCAATATTGTCACAAGTGAGAATATTTCTTCATAATCAATACCTTCCATTTGTGCATAACCTTTAAAACCTTATCTTTCTTTATTTCTCATCACCTCTCCATCTTCTATTACCTTTGTTTCTGAATACCCATTTGGTGACAATAACATTTTTATCTATAGGCATGCGAACAAGAATATAAGTATTGTTTCTCTCAATTTGTGCAACTCTTCTTTCATTTCCTTATACCAATTTTCATCCTTAAAATCTTCCTTGACATCCTTTGTCTCAACTTGTGATATTAGGCATACTTGTTCCTCAACAATTCTCCTTCTTGTCTAAACACATGTATTCCTATCTATAATAATTTTTTCTTCAGAATAATTTAATATGACATACCTTGGTTTTTTTGGTCTTACTTCATCCTTTTGTCCTTCATCTTCTCCTACTGTATGCAGCATCAATTTGGTTCAACGTACCTCCTTGGACTTGGCTCTATTCCTTTTGTCAATCTCTTTGAATTGTGTTGACTTTATGATCATTTTAATCATATCCACCTAATTTTGATAAACTTGGTATGATTTCATCCACTTTTACCCTTGCACTCTCTACTATCCTTTTAAACCTTTTATTGTAACATCTATAGGCCTTGATCTTATTAGATTATCCAAGGAATATGCCTTCAACACATCTAGCATAAAAATCTCCAATGTCCTCATCTCTCTTGATATAATATTTACTACCAAAGATTCTAAAGTACTTAAAATTAGGAACATTTCCACACCAAATTTCATAGGGTGTCTTACCTGTATCTCCTTTTATTTGTACTCGATTAAGAGTATAGACTACAGTGTTCACTACCTCTTTCCAAAAAATCTACAAAACATTTCCTTCCATCATCATGTCTCATACACTATCAAAAATTGAAATGTTATTTCTTTCAACAATGTCATTTGTTGTGGTGTTTGTAGGGCTGAGAACTGCCTCTTAAATCTATGTCTTTCACAAAAGGAGTTGAACTCACCAAATGTGAACTCACCACCTGTTTTGGATCTCAAACACTTCACTTTTAAACCTATCTCAATCTCAACCAAATTATTAAAGATCTTAAAATTATCAAGTGCTTCATATTTTTCTTTCAAGAAAGTAACCCAAGCCATCTAGAGTAGTCATCAATAACTAGCCTAAAATATCTATCACCTTGCATACTCCTTATCTTTTTTGGTCCGTACAAATTAGTATGTACAAGATCAAGAAAACCATTAGAATTTTCAAATTTAAATATTTCTTACCTAGTTGGCACTCCTTGCAAGTAGCATTGATAGGCTTCTTCACATTTGGTATATCTCTAACAACATGCTTGGAACTCAATGTTATAATATTGTCAAAATTCACATGACATAACCTTTTACTCCATAACCAAATTTCATCTATTTGTGCAATCAAACAAGTCTTCTGACTACCATTCAAATTAAATACATTACATTTATCTTTTGAACTATTAGCAATATCTATTCCACAATTATTCACAATTTTTCAATAGTCATCCTTGCAATGCAATCCATATCCTTTATCCATCAGTTGTCCAATACTTATAAGATTGTTCTTTAAGCCTTCTACATACAACACATCTTCAGTAGTAGTCTTCCCATATAAAGAGATAGATCATATTCCTCTAACCATGCCACTAGAATTATTTTCCCATCTTACCATTCCACCATTAAACCTTTCAAAGCTTAATAATTTATCCTTGTCACTAGTCATATGATGAGAGAAAGCACTATCAATAATCCATTCATCCCTTTTGATAACTTGAGTAGCTAAAGCCTTTTCCTCAATAATACATCTAACATAATTTTTAGGCATAAGATCTATATATTTAGATTCATCATCTTTAATATAAACATACATAAGTTCGTCATCACTCTTAACATTATCAAATTTATCATCAGTGACTCTGTCATCAACAACATAATGACACTTTTCCTCATCTCTAGACTTTTTAGTATTATACTTAGGAAATCTATCCATACATCTATAGGCTTAATGTCCTACCTTCTTACAAAAAAAGAATTTAAAAGGCATTTTTCCTTTGTACTTACCAAATCTTTTAGATAGTCTCCTTGTAGCCAGTGCTTCCAATTCCTAAAGCTCTTTCTCTTCTTCTTCAATCTCTCATCTCCTTTTAAAATATTGATACTCTTCTTGTAGATCATTCACCATGATCTAATGTATGAATGTATCTTCCTATATTTTATCCTTGAAAGATGATTCAACTTTGGGTAAATAATCACCAAACTCACTCATTTCAAAAGAAGATAACTTACCCACTAATGTATCTCTTGTCACAAGAGAAACAGTTCTAATTTCTTCAATAGAAACAAATTTTCTCTTGTAAGGAGGTAGAGATCTTAGCACCTTTGAAATAATCTCTCCTTCATCCAACACACCACTAGCATATCTGATTCTATAGACTAATTCTCTTATCTTCAACATGTAAGAGTTGATGTTCTCATCCTCATATATTCTCAAGGATTCATACCTTTCTTTCAAGTTTTGTAACTTAGCTTGCTTGACACATGCATCTCCTTCATGAACAATTTATAGCTTTGTACAAATCTAATGACCAGTCTCAAATTTGTACTTTGTATCTGATAGGGCACTTAGCAATTCTTTATTTTCTCTAATATTATACTCAAATTGCTTCTTTTCATCTGGTGTATTCGTAGATAGATCTTTAGGGGGATTATAGGAGTTCTTTTTTATGGTCCAATAATCTTCTCCAATGCCTCTTAGATGAGTGATCATCCAACCTTTTCATATAGGGTAGTTTATGCCTTCAAACCTTGGGTTGTCCTTCTTGTAAGATGCTATATCGGATCTCCTTTAAGCTGATAGGCTTCCT
The DNA here is from genome assembly GCA_018584345.1 of Thuja plicata. Classification (NCBI taxonomy): domain Eukaryota; kingdom Viridiplantae; phylum Streptophyta; class Pinopsida; order Cupressales; family Cupressaceae; genus Thuja; species Thuja plicata. The sequence continues at coordinate 2,687,549 of MU227600.1, read as the reverse complement.
TCAAGGGACCAAGATCTGATACCAATTTTTGATAATATGGCAGTGAACAACTAAGAGGGGGGGTGAATTATTTGTTCCCAAACTTCAAACTTCAAGACCTTTAGTCATTAAAACCCTTAAACTTAAATACCATAAATTCTGATCTGATTACTTGAGAATAAAATATGCATGCATCCACAAATCATAATCACATCCACATAATTTGACACAAGATTTTTATTGTGGAAACCCTATTAGGGGAAAAGCCATAATGGGGTTGATTACCCACAATAAGTAAAAACCTTTTTAGAAGTATAAACCTATTACAATATATGGGGAATGCACATGCATTCAGGATCACTACCTAGAGCTCACTTCTCAAATGAAGAATCCTCAGGCTACAACCCTATAGAAGGCTCACTACCTTACAATTAGATCACTATAATGATCTAAGATTTTGTGAGCTGTAAAATGACATCTACTGCATGTCTGATACAGCTCCAATGTAGCACAATGCAGATCTATGTTCAACCCCTTGTTGAAACACTTCTAATCACAACTGAATCAGGCTCTTCCTCTTCTAGCAACCTCTAGCATTTGCATCCATGACCCGCACCTTCATTTTTCCCTAATTCATCATCTTATATCAAGAACTAGGTTGAAAAAACCTAATTCACCATTGTTTCCAATCAACATGCCAAATCTCATGTTTCAAATCCAAATCTAACCATTAAATCATAGTCTTGACCTATATCAACCACCTTCATATCATAAATCTCCCAGATTTCACAATTTAGCACTTGTGTAACATGATTTACCAACTAGGTTGGCCAAGAACAAAAATAAAAATAATAAATATTACTATTGACCAAATATTCCACCAAACTGATCCTTTGCATCCATGTGATCATCAAGCACATACTTCAAGAACATCCTACAACATTATGATAAACACTCAAACTGTTAGAAATTAATCTTCCCTTGGTAAACTGTGTAATTAAAGGATAAACCAAGGTCATGTCACATATTTGTATTTCATTTAATAAAGAAATTAGATATTCCTCCTTAAGTGGATTCCTACAGATGGCACACACCTAATGTGAATGTGGCACTCATAGAGTATGGGAGTTACATGCAAACTCCTCCACTCACCTCTACTTAAGGGATGCTTCTCACACACTTCTCAGGGGTTCTCACAGGGTTCTAAGTTGGTTCTCACAAGTTGGATTTCTTCACTCTTCTCTCATTTTCATTATTGCAATATTTTAATGAGCTCTCTCTCTCTCTCTACTTATTTCCTCATTCATATTTATGCACAAGGAGTTTTCTTAGTTTTCCCCTTTCAAAAATATTGTCTTGGTGTTGATCTTGAGCTTCTTGGTGCTTTTGGTGAAAGTTCTTGAATCGCCATTCTTTAACTTGATTATGGTAAAATTCTTCTTGCAACTCTCTCTTGGATTCTTTCATGTTTTCTATCTCGATTTTTTTCTTAATATTTCTAACATGGTATCAGAGCCACTAACAATCCTTGTTTGAGTGTTTGCAGGTTTTCATGATCTAACTTTTGTTGCAGGTTTTCTTTTTGAATTTTTTTTGGGTTTGGCTAGTTCACCGCCAAAACCAGTTGTTATTGTTTATCTATTTCTAGTTTTACACCCTCTGTCAGGAAACCTCAAGGGAGTTCATCTTGCATGTTCTGTATTTTATCCTTTTATCGATATCTAAATCTATTTCTCTAACGTTTTGTTGGTTATTCAAGCATATTTCTCTGCAGGGTTATATATCTCTACTTTTTGTTATATACATATCTCATTTATCTTTGCAATTTTTTATCTAATCATTTTCTCAGCCCTCTACTGGTTTGGTTCTTGCAAGTTTCAAATAATAATATTTTAGATCTTTCAGGATATACATTATATTATCTCATATTTTTGTGATGTGCATGCATGCATCTCTTTGCTCTAACCATTGTTTTCATTAACAGTTTGCTTGTAGGTTTTACCTTTGGTTTGCTTCTTAAATTTCTGTTATTTTTCTGTCTGACAGCTTGCTATGATGTTTTACATTCAAATTTTATCTAAACATTAAAAACAACTCTTTTAGTTTCAAACCATTCACTGTTTACTGGTTTTTTTATATAGACCCGTACTCAGTGGATAGATTTTGTTCATGACATTATCTCTTTAATCGCTCCAGTGAGATCCTTTGTAATTTGGCTATTACCAACATATACAAAACTCAGCCACATCTGGTTCATTTTGGAGATATGGCCCCCGTACTAGGACTATATTTCTGAGGCATTTATTCATTCAACATTTAGCAACTTATTCTCTCTTTGTTTTGTGCAGGTTGTTCACTTGTTGCAAGTTCTGTTTAAAATTTCTCTGTGCATGATAGTTTTTCAGTCTTTTCATTATTTCATCGTCAATCTTTGACCTTTTTGCTATTCTTATAACATTTCATCCATTTGGTACTACATTTGATTATTACGTTTTTCTTATTCTTAGTATAATGTTTTTTATTTTGTCTCTTATAATTATTACATTGCATATTATTAGATAGTTTTCATCATAACATTTCCATAATTATAAATTTTTCCTTGTCTTCTTGCAGCTCTAATATTAGTCGTTTCCATAATCATTAGATTCTTTTATTTTAACAAATTTTTGTTCAAATTTTTTAACAAAAAGTTTAAACAAATTACAAAATATTTATCCTTCATATTATTTAAAACCGTTTTAAACCTCTTTTCTAGTTTATCGTTATAATTTTAATTCAATAGCTAATTCATCATTTAACTGCAATTAAAATTTGTTTCATTAGTTTAACAAAAAAATTAAATTTTTTAAATTATTAAAAACTCTTGCAATTGTTCATTTACTATTTACGTTAAATTAATTTTTTGTACTCCTTAGCATTATATCTTAAATGTATTTCACTCCATTGGGCTTAATCTCATTATTTTGTGTATTTAATTATGTCTTATCCTTATTATGAATATTCCTCTTTTGTTGATATTTTAGATCAAGAAGAGGATATTATCTCCACCTTTCTTAATGTCACTTTACCTTCTTTTGAATCTCCTAGTAGAGATTATGTATTGATCAAGATGATCTTCATGAATTCTCTAAATTGAGTACTAATCCTATGATTTTTGTGGTGGTCAATGATACTGACAATAATATTGATGATTATAATATCTCCACTCTTGATTTTTCATATACTGATGGATACATTACAAATTTGTTTTCTGAAAGTGATGATTGTGTTCCAGATTACATACCTGATTTATTTGATGATTCACAATATGATTTTACTTTCCAAAGTGTTATGGATTCAGAACTAGGAGATCCCAATGATGGGAGCTCTACTAGTGGTTATTTCCTTATTGCAGGCTCTGGTGTTGATCAAGGTCCACCTCTATTTTTTACTGGAAATGAATATACAGAATGCACAAATGCATCTCAAGAATCTCAATGGTCACTTGAAGATTTGGGCCCCCCTCTCAAAGCACCTACAACTTTACATTGTAATAATCAAAGTGCTATCTCCTTAGCAAAGCATCCTATGTGAAATTCAAGCTCCAAGCACATATCACTCCATAACCACTTCATAAAAGAACATGTTGAAGCGACACACAAGCCCCTCCTCTATTGCAAGTGAAATGATCTAGTTTTTGATACCCTAACAAAGACTCTTTCTAAAGAGAGATCTCAAAATCATTATAAACATCTGGGTTTGATACATATTGATCTCATCTCCCCAAGTAAAGATTAAAGAGGGATGTTAGAAATTAATCTTTCCTTGGTAAACTATGTAATTAAAGGATAAACCAAGGACATGTCACATATTTGTATTTTGTTTAATAAGGAAATTAGGTATTCCTCAAGAGGATTCCTACACATGGCACACACCTAATGTGAATGTGGCACTCATAGAGTATGGGAGTTACATGCAAACTCCTCCACTCATCTCTACTTAAGGGATTCTTCTCACACACTTCTCAAGGGTTCTAAGTTGGTTCTCACAAGTTGGATTTATTCTCTTTTCTCTCATTCTCATTCTTGCAATATTGTAATGAGCTCTCTCTCTCTCTCTCTCTCTCTCTCTCTCTCTCTCTATCTCTCTATCTCTCTCTCTCTCTGCTTCTTTCCTCATTCATATTTGTGCACAAGGGGTTTTCTTAGTTTTCCTCTTTCAAAAACATTGTCTTGGTGTTGATCTTGAGCTTTTTGGTGCTTTTGGTGAAAGTTCTTGAATCTTCATTCTTTAACTTGATTATGGTAAAATTCTTCTTGCAACTCTCTCTTGGATTATTTCATGTTTCCTATCTCTATTTTTTTTCTTAATATTTCTAACACAAACACACAAATCCACCATAACCATTGGATTTTCCAACCTTTTTTCCCCCAACCTGAAGAGCATTGTCAACAAGTCTCTAAGACAATAAAAATATTTCATCCAAACCTCTGAAGTACAAACCTTTAGAATTTAAGACACCTGAGTATGTCCCAAACACACTCCTAAGATAATTGCATCAAATTCTAACTTGATTGTGCACACCAAACCTCTTTTTGTCTTCCTATCAACACTATTGGTCACCCTGTCTGCCAGTCACTTATTTTGACCTTAAATTATTTCCAAATCTTCATGATATCCTAGGAAAATTGGAGTGGACTAAGTACTGACCTCTTGTTCCATTGGCTAACCTACAATAGTTAAGTTAGCAATAAACAAATAGATCTTTAGATCAATCCCTCTGATTCCTATGATTCCTTTCATACCTCTAATATGTTCTTTGATTCCTCTGATATATTAAAATCAATGAAAACACATCCAATTATGTCAATATGCCAAGAATAATATATTACAAAATTTCTCACTGCAAGGCTCACTACCCAAAAGATAAGGCTCACTGCCCAAAAGAAAAAAGTAAACAAAATGAATTGTTACATTTACATCTCACATATGCATGAGTCCAATTCCTTTTAGGCTCTAAAATTAGACTTTGCACACTTCATCACTTCTTTTGTAACTTCGATTTGATTCTTAGTCACAATCACATATCATTTCATTATGGCATATATCTCTATTTGTACACATCATTACCAAAGGACTATATATATATATATATATATATAT
>MU227600.1:2667044-2677357 GCA_018584345.1 Thuja plicata | reverse complement strand
AAATTTACCCTTACCTCTCTTTTCTCTTCTAGCAATCAGTGCCACAACTTCATCTAGCTTTCTTTCTTCTTCCTGTATCTGTTCCCATTCATCAGCATAAGCTCCAAGTTCTTCTCTTAGATCACTATTTCTTGCATTTTCAGATAAGATCTTCTTGTTCTTGTGCATAGTTACCTTGAATGTTGACTCTACCCTAGGTAAAGTGTCTCCCAATTCTGCGGCCTCAAATGTAGTAATCTTTCTAATCAGCATCTCTCTGGTGAAGTTCGGTGTCAAAGGTATGGTCTCCTCTATAGCCTATACTTTGGTTCTATATGTAGGTGTCAAAGATCTGAGAATCTTTGCAATTACTTCTTCCTCGCTATAAGTATCTCCAAAGTTCCTAATACCAGTAACTACCTTAGTAATTATTTGTGCATATGCTCTGACATTCTCATCTTCTCTCATCTTCAGTGATTCCATCTTTGTTTTCTAGTTCTGCAACTTCGCTTGTTTTGTAAATTTGTCTCAAATATACAATGCTTCCATTCTTGTCCAGATGTCATGTGTAGAGTTTAAATCCTTCACTTCAGTAAATTCTCCTTTAGATAGGGCGATGATCAGAGATTCCCTTGCAACCATATTGTAGGAAAATAGTTTCTTTTCTTCTTTAGTATCATTTTCTAGCTCATCTTCAATCACTATTGCTACATTCTTCTTTGTGATCATCCAGTACTCAATTCCCAGATATAGAAAATGTGTTCTCATCTTGTTCTGCCAACTGTCAAGTTTTTCAAGATCAAACTTCAGACTATCCTTCCTATAGTAAGTCATCTTCAAGATCACCTCAAGCTATTAAAGTTTCTCTTGAAGGAACAGTAGCTCTGATACCAATTGTTAGGAACAAAAGTCCACAAGACAACTGAGAGGGGGGGGTGAATCAATTGTACAATAGATTATTAAACTTTAAACTTTATGAACCATAACATCAAAACTAAATAAAACAGTAACTGCCAATCACCATAACACAATGTTTATTGTCAAGGAAACCCTATTAAATGTAAAACCCAGTGGGAATTAACACCCACAAAATAATGTACTGAGAGTATAGTATCCCTGCTAAAAGATATTAGCCCTGTTAGGAGCTTGTTATTACATTATAGTACACATTTCTTGTTAGGAGACAGACCCTATTAGGAGTCAATGAAAGTAGTAGGCTCACTACCCAAAGAAGGTTAAAGCCACCCTCAAGGATTCACAATCTGCATCAAGTGTATATAGAAAATACACAATCCATTGAACTATTTGATAGCAACTGTCTTTGCTTGGTTAGTTCCAATGAAGTACCAAATCTACTCTCTATCCAGTAGTCAAGCTTCACAAATCTCTACTCTTTTCTTTCTCTACCACACTTTTCACAAATGAAAAGATCACTCATATATACCCTCTTACAATAACCCATTAGGTCGGCCAGTTAAGATTTCCTAATACACAATTAACTAGGTCAGCCAGTTAAGGCTTCCCATCATACAAATAATTACACAAGCCCTTTCTAAGATACACATGGTACCTATAACAAGTATACAATATTTACAATTCATTACAAATAATTCTGGATCCATAATCCATGCTCAGAATTAATTTCCACATGTTACAAGTCTAAAGTCAGCCAGGAAATAAGTCTTCTCCAGAACACACGCCACAACTGACATCATCAGTACCCAAACATAAATAAAACTCAACCCATTTCACCATCATATGTTGTCTCTCTATCAGGAAGCTCACAAGTTCTGAAACATCTTCCTTAGCAAGATATGCCCAAAACATAGAGACCTTCTCTGTCCAGAATCACAGTCACAGTCTAGAAAAAAAGTCTTCACTAAAATAGCTCTAACATCCATGATCTGAAACATAAAGTCAAGCGGCCTTAGATGTAAGGTCAAAACTCAGTATTATGCTTAAATCCAACTTTTCTCATTCTATTTCATCTGTACAGTGCCCATACATGCCTTCCAGTCAAGTAACTAATCTATCTTCTTTCACATAAATATATGTTGACATCAGTGACAAAACATGAGTATCAACAACATGATTAGTACCAAAAACTGATATCATCCAATAATAATATATACACCGAGTGATAGCTCATAGTGTATATTGAGCAAAGCAGTTTATAGTGAACATTGAGAAGTGTAGTTCACAGAGTAAACTGAGCAAGTGATTACCGACCAGAAGTGAAGTTAATGCCTGAGCATAATTGAAGTCATTGACGTAGCACAACTGAAGTCTTTGACCAAAAATAACTGTAGTTAGAAAATGAAAAAACTACTTAGCTGGCAGATCTATATTTAGAGTTAACTGGTTGATTGTTATTTTTTCATCGATCATATAAGCTAATGATAAGAAGGAGATTTAAAGCTAGTTTTATTCATAGTTAACAAGGAGAGATTTGTGGAATAAAACTAAAGAGCTTTATGGAATAAAGAAGAGCATGGTGAGACTTTCAGATCAAGAAGTGATCTACAATTGAAACAAGAATATTGAATGGTGAAATCATGTCTATATAAAGAGACAAGGAATTAATTATGAAAGAGGAATGCTGGGTATATTTTGTGTGAAGAAAGAAGTCTTCATGCAGATATTATCAAACAGGCGGAAGGACAGAGCCAAGAAATTCTGCAGACACTGAGAAAGAAAAACAAGAGCATTAACCAGGCAGAACAAAGAGGGGATCAAAGGAACAAAAGAGCATATTGATTAGAGAGGTATTATGGACTAACTATAGATCTGAAAATCTGCAAGATAAAGGTTGTATTATTGAACATATCATTTACAATTTTAGTTTAACAATTGATTCATAAAATCTCTTAACCGAGCGGGATTTAACAGTCATTATTGTATTGAGATACTCAAGAGTATCAAAAGGTTTTCTTGTTGATAGAATAGTGAATGCTAGGTCAAAATAAAAACTGTTAGTTTTAAATCCTCTAACAAGGTTGCACTTAACAATGTGTTTGTAACCTTTAACATGGTTGGCTCTTCACCGAGCTCACTTCAGAAGAGTGAAAATTTTGGGTTATCGGTCCTAAGTGGTTTTTCCCTTAACAGGGTTTCCATGTTAAAATCCATGTGCCAAATGTGTATTTCTTTCATTGCATTGATAGTTTACTTTACACATTACTTAAAATGGATTAGCCGGTAAACACTAAGTTTAATTGTTGCTACTCAGTAAAGGCTAGAAAAAGATAAACAGTATATCTTATAGAGAAGTATATGAGTAAGTGCACAAAGATGGGGGACCAAAAAGGGGGTATAAGATGCCACTTTTTTTATGAAATCAGCAAACTCTAAACTTCAACAAGAAATTGACGATAGTTACACTCAAAATTTTAAAATGTGACAAAAACAAGAGTTTTTCTACTCAGAATATACTTTGTAAACTACTAATTTATTTTAGAAATGGTGGAGATTAAGGCCCTCAAAAAGGGGGAGCACAAAAAGTGGTCCTTTTTTTTGTGAAAAAACATAACATAGCGGCTGGTGTGCTCCCCCTAAAATAACTTTTTTATTAAAAAAATTAATCGCTCCGGTAATAAATTAGCTAACACCACCTAGTTTATCTTGGATTTTTCTACTAATTTTTTGATGAAAGTATATTTTTTTGTGATTTTCCAAAGTGGACACATCTTGAAAATGTGAAATTTCTATGTGCTCCCCTAGAAATCATTGAAAACTAATCAAAAATCAAAACTTCTTTTTTTTTTTAAAGTGTGCAGAATGGAGTCTAGTTTCTGAAAATGTAATTTGTTTCAAAATTCAATGAACAAGCCAAAATCTAAGCCCAAATGAATACACGTTGGTTTTTGACAAAAATCGAACATACTTACAAAAGAAATTAGAGATGAAAAGCTTAAAATAATGAGAATTCAAAATAAATTATATGGTTAGATAGCTAACAGAGATATCTATAATATCATCTTGTCTGATTTTATTGTTATTCAACCACGCACAAACCTGATAGGGAGAACATAAGAAAAAATATTTATTTTTTGAAGGTTTGCTAGAAAACACGTCTCAGACCTATTTGAATCCTCCAAGCCTTTGGGTTGGAACTCCAAGGAAAATCCAAGCCTTAGGCTTGGTAAACTTTAATGTCGTTTAAAGGGCATATGCCCTATATTAGACACACAAAATGACAAAAGGAGAGAGAGAGAGAGAGAGAGAGAGAGAGATCTTCCCACCTCTCTCTCTCTCTCTCTATATATATATATATATATATATATATATAACCTAATAGAGCATACGCCCTATGGTTTAAATTGTGGGCGGCCTATAGGGCATGCACTCTATGGCTTGGGCAATCCAAGCCATAGGGCATGCACCCTATAGGGTGTGTTCCCTATAGCCCGCATGCCCTATGTGCGTATGGGGGACCAAAAAGGTATTTGGCACCTTTTTGGTTCCCCATCTTGGCGCATATACCTATATATTTATTATAATTACATATGGCATACATCTTGTTAGACTAAAAGATAACTGAAGGTATTATATTTAAGATATAAGTTTTGGTTGGATCTTTTGGATTAATTTCTGAGGCCACTGATTCACCCCCCCTTCCTCTCATTTATTCTAACAATTAGTATCAGAGCTTTGGTGCTTGGAAGAGAGTTTAAAGACTCAAGCTAAAGATCACAAGATGAGTAAAATGGATGTGCCTAAGTTGAACAAGCACAAATCTACATCATGGCAAAGTAGGATAAGACTCCATCTATCAGGTATTGGAAATGATGTTACACAACACTTGGATACTGAGTATGTTGCACCTACTGGACCTCTAACTATTGATCAATTAAGAGAGAAACATGAACACAATTCTATGATTATAGAACTTGCTTCTTCACTATCTGATGCTTAATTTGAAAATGTCAAATCATCCACCACTGCAAAGCAAATATGGGAAAAAAATCAAGCTAGTACATGGAGGAGACACCAATGTACTGAGAAATAAAGTTTAAATCCTAAGAGGAAATTTTGATGACCTAAGAATGAAAGAAGGAGAGAGCATCACTCAATATAGTAGCAGAATCAAAGAAGTTGTTAATGATATCCGAGGAGTAGGAGGAGTACTTGAGGAAGAAACAATGGTAAGTAAAATTCTGAGAAACTTGCTACCTGTTTATGCTATTAGAGTATCTGTAATTCAAGAAATCAGAGTAGTAGAAAATAACAATGTTACTCTTGATAGTTTAAATGGTAGACTTATTTCATTTGAGATGAACAACTATGACAACAATGTCTTACTAACTATTGAGTCTGCATTCAAATCTTCTCTAAAAATAAGCAAATCTAGTCATAAACACACTATGAGAAATGATAGTGAAAGTGATAGTGATGAACAAGAACTTGATGAAATTGAAGCACTAATGGGTAGAAGATTGCAAAGAGGTAAAGGAAGATACAAAGGCAAATTACCATTGGTCTGATTTAATTGCAAAGAAATTGGACATTTTACTGCTAGATGCCCTAACAAGAGAAAGGATGAAAGAAACAATGACAAATCTTATGAAAAGAAGTTTGAAAAAAGTGATGATCGAGACTACAGAAGAAGCTGACACTCTTACAGAAGATATAACCGAGACTACAAGGACAAAGACAAGAAGGCTTGTTACCTAGTTTAGAACAAAGCTAAAAATACTAACACTGATTCTGATGAAGATGTTGAGGTAGTATTTGTTGCTATGAAGGATGATTTAGAAAAAGAAGAAAGGTATGTTGAAACTGTACTCATATCTAAAGTTATCAAAAATAATGCATAGATTATTGATAGTGGTTGTACTCATCACATGACTAGAGATAAGGTAAATTTTGAAACTTTTGAATATTATAATGGTGGATCGGTTATGATGGGTAATGACTCACCTTTCCCAGTTGAAGGAAAAGGAACCATCATGTTGAACAATCTGATCAGATGTGAAAATGCATATTGGGTGAAAGGACTTAACTATAATCTATTGAGTGTTTCACACCTGAATAACACAGGACACCAAGTTGCATTTGAGAATAAAAAAGAAAAGATCTATAATGGAATAGGAAAGTTGATCAGTATTGTTGAACAAAAAAAAGGTAACCTATTCTATCTTGATAATATTGAAACCACTTGTTTATTGGCTAGAAATGCAGACATTTGGTTGTGGCATAAAAGGTTATGTCATGCAAATTTTGACTACATGGCTAAGATAAGTAAGAAAAGAAAAGTAAGAGGCTTACCGAGTATGTTAAAACCTGACCATGTCATGTGCAAGAACTGTCAAAAAGGAAAAATGACAAAGTCTAGTTTCAAGAGAAAAACCTACACATCTAATACTATTCTAAAATTAGTCCATACTGACTTATGTTGACCCATGAGAATAAAGCGCTATTATGGTTATAGATACTTCATTCTATTTGTTGATGATTATTCTAGGATGATGACTGTCATGTTCTTAAAAGAGAAATATGAAGCATTTAAGATGTTAAAATGGTATAAAGCTAAAGTTGAAAAACAAAGTGGAAAAGAACTGAAATGTTTAAGGTCAGATAGAGGAGGAGAATTTATTTCTGATGAATTCACTAACTTTTGTAATGAGCATGGGATTACAAGATAGGTTTCTACACCGAGAACACGACAGCAAAATGGGATTGCTGAAAGGAGGAATAGATCAATTGTTGATTGTTCCAGAACACTGATGGTTGAAAAAGGATTCACAAAATTTTTGGAGAGAAGTTGTAAGTACTATTGTCTATACATTAAACCAATTTCAATTGAAGAAAGACACCAATAAGACACCTTATGAGCTATGGTATGGATACACACCAAATGTGAGTTACTTTAGAATTTTTGGAAGTCAATGTTATATATTGAAAGATGATAGAAATAGGAAACTTGACTCTAAAAGTGATGAAGGAATATTTCTAGGATATTCTACTAAAAGAAAAGCTTATAAATTTCTTAATAAATCTTATAACAAAATCATTGAAAGTGTAAATGTTAATGTGGATTAATTTGCTATGAAAAATGTGTTAGAATAGTCCCAAGGGACAACTGAGAGGGGGGGTGAATCAATTATCAGCTAGTTTAATTATTTTCTTCAATTAAATACAGAATAACATTAAGCATTAACACATACAGATAACATAAGATAGAACACAACAATTTTGGTTACGGGGAAACCAAATAGGTAAAAAACCCGGTGGGAATTAGCACCCACAAAGAACTGTACTTGAGTATAATTATCCCTGTTATGAGATCTTGCAACCCTCTTAGGATTTTTTGTTTACAATGTAATAAGTATAGTCACTTGGTTAAGGGTCTGACCCTGTTAGAAGTCTTTTACAAATAACCCTGTTAGGGGTGAGGACTCACTATCCAAAAAAAGCTCACTGCTAAAATGATGAAGGTTGCAACCTTCGGTAAAAGAGATATGCACTATATCTGATAAATGATCTATTTGAGTAGACCTACTGTCTTGATCAGTTCCAGTGTATTGTATACTTCCACATCTTCTCCACATAGATCATTTCTTGATGAATGAAATGTCTTTACTATCCCAAAACAACGGACATTCTATTTTTTACTTTTTCTATCTCTTTTCTTATCATTCACACTTAGCATTCACCATATGAACTACTATAATTATATTCCCAAAAGATGTGATCTTCATCGGATTTAGGAGTCCCTTCAATAATTCTTTAGTCAGCCACATCAAGCATGCAACCTGATTAGAATCATGCAACCCAAACTGAATAGATGCGACGCATCACAAAGTCTGCTCCAGCAAATTAAATCCAACTTCACGATTCTGATAGAACACATTTGGCACCTTTAGATAATTATCTTTAACTCATAACTAAACATGAATACAAACACGCATATCCCAAAGATAGGTGCAACTCAAGAAATAATGTAATTACGTTGGCTCTTCATAGATAATCTTCAGTCACTGTAACTGCCATAACTGATTAAGATAACTCAACTAAAACTTCATATCTGACTCGGCGTGAATGCACATAGCATATAGAACATGTATACACCATGGAAATAAACATGCATAGCTCCAAAATATCTGTACTAATAATTTCATATAGAACACCACTATATATTATATGTTTTCATCAATGACAAACATACAATCAACTATTTGCACAGAGGCAAATCTCCAACAATCTCCCCCTTTGACATTGATGGTAACATATGATATCATCAACTCAAAGTGTCTTCCTTCTTTTTAAAATCTTCTCAATATCCTCATCAAAGGTTCCTCTTCACTTTTTTTTCTCCTTTGACTGTATACTCCCCTAGAGTATATGCTCCCCCTCACTAATACTCCCCCTTTGACATCAATGGCAAAGGGTGCCAAACACTATTAGGAAAAATTACTAATCTAGAAGTAGAGTATTCAACCATTCATCAGTCACTAAGGACTGATGTTCTTGTTGTAAGCTCTAATCAGACTCAGGAAAAGGAATAACTCCTAGCTTCTCCCTGAGATACTCAAAAGTATCTTTTGATAATGGCTTTGTAAAAATATTTGCTAATTGTTCTTTACTGCTCACATAATCCAACTTTACTTCTTTGTCTGCAAATTTTTCTCTTAGAAAGTGGTATTTGATCTCAATGTGTTTTTTATTTGCATGCATCACAGGGTTCTTTGACATATTAATAGTACTAGTGTTATCATAGTGAATAAAAATAGGATAATCAATCTGAATACCAAAGTATTTAATCATCTATTTGATCAAAACCATTGTTGAACAATTCAATGCTACTGCAACATACTCAGCTTCTATTATTGACTGAGAGATATAATTCTTCTTTTTACTTGTCCAAGTGACCAACCTATCTCCAAGAAATACTGCTCCTCCTGATGTACTCTTTCTGTCATCAACACAACCTGCCCAATCAGCATCAGTATACACATGAAGTTGTATGTTCTCTGAGTTAGGATACCATAAAATAGAGTCTATAGTCCCTTTTAAGTATCTGAATATTCTTTTTATTTCCATTAGGTGATTTTTCTTGGGTTTAGCTACAAATCTTCCAACAATTCCAACTGCATTAGAAATATCAGGTCTAGATTGAGTAAGATATATGAGTTTTCCAATCATAGACTTGTATAAAGTCTTGTCAACTATTGTGGAATCATCATCTTTAGAAATTTTTCTTTCTGTTATCATGGGGGTGCTTACTGGTTTGCAATCTTCCATTTTGAAAGTCTTCAATATCTCCTTCACATACTTAGACTGATGTATGAATATGCCTTTGTCTATTTGTTTTACATTCAATCCAGGAAAATATTTGATAGGTCCAATCATGCTCATTTCAAACTCACTTTTCATTTCTTTGGTGAATTCTGCACTAAGTTTTTCATTACCTCCAAAGATAATGTCATCAACAAAAATAGCAACGAGTAGTAATCCTTCATCTATCTCTCTTATGAATAAGTTACATTTTGCTGCTCCTTTTCTGAATCCTATCTTTGTTAAGTAACCATCAAGTCTCTCATACTAAGCTCTTAGGGCCTGTTTAAGTCCATAAAGTGCTTTCTTTAGTTTGCATACCATGTTTGGTTTGTCTGAAAGTTTGAATCCTTTAGGCTACTCTATGTAGACTTCTTCCTTCAAATCACCATTCAGAAAAGTTGACTTGACATCCATTCGATATACTTTAAAGTTCTTGAATGTTGCATAGGCCAAAAACAACTTGATAGCTTCCAGTCTTCTCACAGGGGAAAATGTATCAGTGTAATCTATTCCTTCTCTCTATGCATATCCTTTACATACTAATCTTTCTTTGTTTCTTACCACTGTGCCTTCTTCATTCATTTTGTTCCTGAATATCCACTTTGTTCCAATCACATTCTTGTCATGAGGTCTAGGGACTAGTTCCCATGTATCATTCTTGATTATTTGATCTAATTCTTCTTGCATAGCACTTTTCCAATCTGAATCATTGCATGCATCTTCTACACTTAAGGGTTCAATCTATGAAAGTAAGCATACCTCTTCATCAACGGTTGAACTTTTGGCTCTAGATCTTGTCAACATTTTAGTGCTCTAATCTCCAATGATGTCTTCCTTAGAGTGGTATTTGGATGTGTATTTTGATTTTTTAGGAGTGATACTTTCATCTGTAATCTGTGATTTTTCTTCACTTGGTTCAGGATTGTTACATGAAACATCAATACAGTCAAACATTTCTTCAATAACTGTGTCCTTATTGATGGGTCTAGGCTCATCTTCAATCATGGGAGCACATTCATAGTATCTTTCTTGAATCATAAAATTCTCATCAATCT
>MU227600.1:2655775-2666994 GCA_018584345.1 Thuja plicata | reverse complement strand
AAAAATACCTTCATCGCTTCTAGCATCAAACTTGCCAATGCTATCATCTCTCTTGATGTAGCACTTGCTTCCAAAGATTCTGAAGTATTTTACAGTAGGTACATTACCAAACCAAAGTTCATAAGGTTTCTTTTCTGTGCCTGGCCTCAATTGTATTCTATTGATAGTATAGACTGTTGTATTGACCACATCTCTCTAATAGGTATGGACAACCTTTCATTCAATCATGATAGTGCATGTTGTGTCAAGTATTATTCTATTCCTTCTTTCTACAATCCCATTTTGTTGAGGGGTTCTAGGTGCACATAACTGTCTTTTGATTCCATGTTCTTCACAGTAATCATAAAATTGGTCAGAGGTGAATTCTCCTACTCTTTCAGATCTCATACATTTTATTTTCAATCCAGATTCATTCTCAACCTTAGCTTTTAATACTTTGAACTTCTCAAAAGATTCAGATTTTTCTTTTAAGAATGCAACCCACATCATCCTTGAGAAATCATCAACAAACAAAATGAAATACCTTTCTTTGTAGTATGATCTTGTTTGAGTAGGTCCACATGGGTCTATATGTATGAGATATAATTTGTTTTCAACAGAGTCTTGTTTACTTCTGAATGAGGTTCTCACATGCTTCCCCATCACACATTCCCTACACATAGTGTCAACTGGTCTTGTAATGCTTGGAAGGTCTGTTACTTCTTTTACATTTCTTATCTTGACTATGTTGTCAAAATTGATATGACAAAGTCTCTTGTGCCATAACCAACTATCATCCACTTTTGCAACAAAATAACTTACTTCAGAGTTAAGCTGGAAAACATTACCTTTGGTCTTTGAACCTGATGTAATCATGCCTCCTTCTTTATTGTTGATAATACAACTATTTTTCTTGAATTCCAACTGATATCCTTTGTCTAGCAGCTGTCCAACACTTAGTAAGTTATGATGCAAACCATCAACATAAAGAACATCATCTGTCTTGTTCTTTTCATCTAAGGTGATAGATCCTCTACCTATGATAGGTTTGGGAGTGTTATCTCCAAATCTAACCATGCCACCTGTGTACTTGTCTAGATGTAAAAATATTTCTTTGTCTCTTTTCATGTGGTGTGAACATCTATTGTCAATGATCTAGTTAGTTATGATGTCAACTTTGGAAACTAATGATAACTCTTGTGCTTTTTCTTCATCTTCTTTGTCCATTTCTTCAAGAATCTTCTCAATGTCTTTGATGGAAATGAATCCAATTTCATCTTCTCCTAAATCATCATCAGTTACACCATCTTCAGCATGATAGCATTCCTTAGTGTACTTGGGCATGTAATCTGATCTGAACTTGTTGACTCTTGTAGGACACTTGGATGCAAAGTGACCAACTTTGTTGCATGAGAAAGATTTGAATGGTAGTTGTCCTTCATATTTCCCTTTACCTTTCCTTTCTTTCTTGGAAATCATAGCAATTATTTCTTCTAGTTATGTATCCACTTCTTCATTATTACTAGAGCTTCTTATAGATTTCTTACTATGGACTGAGGCTTTGAAAGCTATCTCACTTTTAGGTTATGTTTTCAATCTTGATATCTCAAATGCAGATATTTTGCTGATCAAGGTTTCTCTTTTGAAGTCCTTTGAGAATTTCATAGTTTCATCTAAGATTTTAATCTTTCTCTCATAGTTTGTTGTCAATGTGGTCATTATTTTGTCCATTATATCATCGTCTGAAATTTCTCCACCATTGTTCCCGATACATGATACTGCTTCATTAGTCATCTGATTGTAAGCTCTAATGTTTTCTCCAGGTAGCATCTCTAAATTATTGTATCTTTTCTTCCATGTTTTTCTGCGTGCATTCTTTGCTTGGATATCTCCTTCAAACATATCTTCTAAATATTTCAAAATAGAATATGTTTTATCTGCCTTCTTGATCTCAAAAAATTCATTGTCGGATAGTGCACTTATTAGGGCTTCTTTGGCAATTGCATTTTGAGTGAACACTTCCTTTTGTTTAATTGTAGAGTCTTCTTTTGCAAGGTCTTTTAAGGTGGAAAAATCAATTGCATGAGTGGAAATCACATAGATCTCAAATCTAATGCACTAAAGATGTGTTATCATTTTGTTCTTCCAGTCAAGATAGTTTTATCCATCAAACTTAGGACTCTCTTTCCTAAAGTATGCCATCTTATCTACCTTAAGCTGTTAGGCTTTCTCTCCAAGGCACTTGGCTCTGATACTAATTGTTAGAATAGTCCCAAGGGATAACTGGGAGAGGGGGGTGAATCATTTATCATCTATTTTAATTATTTTCTTCAATTAAATATAGAATAACATTAAGCATTAACACATACAGATAACACAAGATAGAACACAACAATTTTGGTTACGGGGAAACCAAATAGGTAAAAACCCCAGTGGGAATTAGCATTCACACTTAGCATTCACTGTATGAACTACTATAAGTATCTTCCCAAAAGATGTGATCTTTGTTGGCTTTAGGATTCCCTTCAATACTTCTTTAGTTGGCCACATCAAGCATGCAACCTGATTAAAATCACACAACCCAAACTGAATAGACACGATGCATCACAAAGTTGGCTCCACTAAATTAACTCCAACTTCACGATTCTGATAGAAAATGTTTGGCACCTTTAGATAATTATCTTTAACTCATAACTAAACATGAATACAAACACACATATCCCAAAGATAGGCGCAACTCAAGAAATAATGTAATTACGTCAGCTCTTCATAGATAATCTTCAGTCACTGTAACTGCCATAACTTACTAACATAACTCAACTAAAACTTCATATCTAACTCAGTGTGAATGCACATAGCATATAGAA
The DNA here is from genome assembly GCA_018584345.1 of Thuja plicata. NCBI lineage: Eukaryota > Viridiplantae > Streptophyta > Pinopsida > Cupressales > Cupressaceae > Thuja > Thuja plicata. The sequence continues at coordinate 2,664,148 of MU227600.1, read as the reverse complement.
CATGTATACACCATGAAAATAAACATGCATAGCTCTAAAAGATCTGTACTCATAATTGCATATAGAACACCGCTATATATTATATGTTGTCATCAATGACAAACATACAATCAACTATTTGCACAGAGGCAAATCTCCAACAAAATTATGAGGAAAGTAGAAAGGAACCAGAAGATTAAAATAGGTTTTTCTACATTGAAGAACCTAACACCTTTCCCAAGCAATAGTGTAACACTACCGAGTGACAGAATAATGCAACTGAACAATAGGATGTACACACCGAGAACCAGGAAAATGATCACAATGCTGAACCGAGCGATGAAGATCAAAATGAAGGTCAAAATGATGTTTAGAATGATGAATAGAGATTTGAACCTATACTTGCTAAATATTTCAGAAGACACCATCCACAAAACCAAATCATTGGAGATAAAAGAGTTGTAATGAGAACAAGAAGTAAGTCACTTAACAATAGATGTTTGATTTGTGATTTTGAGCCTAAATATGTTAATGCTACACTTGATAATCAAGAATGGATTAGTGAAATGAATGAAGAGATTGAACGGATTGAGAAGAATAATACATGGACATTAGTGCCAAGACCGAGTGACAAAAATGGCATTGGCACACAATGGATTTTCGGAAACAAACTCAATGTGAATGGAGAAGTCACAAGGAACAAAGCAAGATTGGTATGCAAAGGGTATGCACAAGAAGAAGGTATTGACTATGGAGAAACCTTTGCACCCATTTCTAGAATAGGAGTAATAATTCTACTTGCTTATGCTACTTTTAAAGGATTAAAAGTATACCAAATGGATGTTAAATCTGTGTTTCTAAATGGAATACTAGAAGAGGAGGTATACATTGAACAACCTGAAGGGTTTTTTGATCCTAACAAGAGGAACATGGTTTGTAGAATACATAAAGCCTTGTATGGATTGAAATAAGCACTGATAAAATGGTATGAAAGACTTCACTCTTATCTCATTAGTATTGGATTGATAGAGTAAGTGATAATAGTAATCTGTATTTGAAAGGAGATACTGATGATAAGATTTTGATTACTGAGATATTTGTTGATGATATTATATTTGGAGGTAATGATATTCTATGAAAGTCATTTACTGATGAAATGAGAAAAGAATTTGCGATGTGAATGTTTGGAGAGATCAAATTTTTTCTTGGCCTACATATTCTACAATAGGATGAAGGCATTTATATCATACAATCCAAATACATCAAAGAAGTTTTGAAGATATTCAAGATGGAGGACTCCAAACCAGTTGGAACACCTATGGAAACCAGATGCAAATTGACAAAGGAAGACAAGACAATTGACGTAAATAAGACCTTATACCAATCTATGATTGGTAAACCAATGTATGTTGTACATACTAGACCTAATATAGCACATGCAGTTGGTGTAGTTGCAAGATTCTCTGCTAATCCTAAGGAATCACACATGATTGTTGTTAAAAGAATTTTGATATATCTAAAGAATACCAAAGACTATGGTTTGTGATATAATAAAGAAGGAAAATTTGAGGTACAAGTTTATGCCGATGTTGATTGGGCTAGAAACATAGATGATAGAAAGATCACAATAGGAGGAGCATTCTTTATGTGTGACAAACTTGTCACATGGATAAGTAAAAATCAAGGATGCATATCTCAATCAACTGCAGAAGTAGAATATGTAGTTGCTACTGCAAATTGCTCTAATATTGCATGGATCAAGTAATTGCTAAAAGGTATGAATGAAGAAATTCTTGACTTAGTAATTATCTATTGTGATAATACTAGGGCTATAAACATCTCGAAGAACCCTGTGATTCATGCTAAAACAAAGCACATATATATTAAGTATCATTACTTAAGAGAAAAATTACAAGAGAAGCAGGTGATACTAGAATATGTACAATCCAAAGAACAACTAGTAGACATATTCACAAAGCCATTGCCAAAAGATACATTTGAGTACCCAAGGAAGAGACTAGGGGTCTATCCCTTGTCTACTGGTAACTAAGCTGACTAGGAGGCTACATCATTCTACACAATACCAGAAGATTTATCATGTTGATGCAAGCTGAGATAAAAACTTCAATGACATATCAATACATGAAGGTACATATCTAAACTAGACACCAGAGATATTGTTGGCTATTAAAGAGTTGTATATTTTTTTTTGGAATTGCTTTCAAAGGGAGAGAGATATCCAATAATGAAATATCCATCAAACAGAAGAAATTTTCAAAGGGAGAGAGAGAGAGAGAGAGAGAGAGAGAGAGAGAGAGAGAGAGAGAGAGAGAGAGAGATATANGAGAGAGAGAGAGAGAGAGAGAGAGAGAGAGAGAGAGAGAGAGAGAGAGAGAGAGAGATTTAATGATATAACCATCCATCAAAGGGAGAGAATTAGAAAAAGTTAACACTGCATATCTATCCAGAAAAGGGAGAAGAGATTCTACAAGAAAGGGAGAGACAGAATCAAAAGTTTCTACATCTATCGATTGAAGGGAACGAAGAAAGGGAAAGCACATTGCAGAATCAAATCTAAGCTAGAAGAGCTTATCGAGAGTCAGATACTTGAATTGGTTATAGAGCAATAAGTTTGGTATGTTATGGAATATTTCATATTGTGTTGATATTGTGTTGCCATCAATGTCAAAGGGAGAGATTGATGAACTATAATTGATTAAATTTTTGAAGATGATAAGTTGACGATCACTGAGCTACAAAAGTGAACGCCAGACATTAAATCAATTAATATGTTGTATTGTCATTGATGTCAACTTGATATGGTTTGATTGTTCAAAGAAATATTTTCATTAACCTTAAATATATGAAAAGACAAAGTTTATGTCATTGGTAATATATACATCGAGTGACAGTTCATAGTGTATATCGAACAGAGTAGTTTACAATGAACACCAAGTAGTGCAGTTCACAGTGTAAACCAAGCAAGTGATTACTAAGAAGAACTGCAGTTAATTCCCGAGCATAACTGAAGTCATTGACCGAGCATAACTGAAATCTTCGACCAAAACTAACTGGAGTTAGAAAATGACAAAACTACTTAGCTGGAAAAGCTATATTTAGAGTTGATTGATTGATTGTTTTATTTTCATCAATCAGATAAGCTAAAGATAAGAAGGAGATTTAAAGCTAGTTTTATTCACAGTTAAAAAGGAGAGATTTGTGGAATAAAACTAAAGCAGAGCTTTATGGAATAAATAAAATCATGGTGAGATTCACGGATCAAGAAGTGATCTGCAATGAAAATAAGAAGATTCAATGGTGAAATCATGTCTATGTAAAGAGACAATAAATTCATTATGAAAGAGGAATGGTGAGTATATTTTGGGTGAAGAAATAAGTCTTCATGCAGATCTAATCATACAGGCTGAAGAACAGAGGTAAGAAATTCTACAGATACCAAGCAACAGAAGCAAGAGCATTCACCAAGAAAAACAAAGAGGCAAGCAAAGGAACTAAAGAGCATATTGATCAGAGAGGTATTATGGACTAAAAATAGATCTAAAAATATGCAAGATAAAATTTGTATTATTGAACAGATCATTAAATGTTTCAATTTAACCGTTGATTCAGAAAATCTCTTAACCAAGTGGGATTTAACAGTCCTTATTGTATTGAGATACTCAAGAGTGCCAAAAGGTTTTCTTGTTGATAGTATAGTGAATGCTAGGTCAAAATAAAAACTATTAGTTTTGAATCCTCTAACAAGGTCACACTTAATAGTGTGTTTGTAACCTTTAACAGGGTTGGCTCTTCACCGAGCTCACTTCAGAAGAGTGAAAATTTTGGGTTACTGGTCCCAAGTGGGTTTTTCCTTAACAGGGTTTCCATGTTAAAATCCATGTGTCATATGTGTATTTATTTTATTTCATTGATAGTTTACTTTACATGTTACTTAAACTGGATTGGTCGGTAAACACTAAGATTAATTTCTTCTACTCGGTAAAGGCTAGAAGAAGATAAACAACATATCTTATCGAGGAGTATATATTTGTTAGAATTACAGAAGGCATACATCTTATAGGACTAAAAGATAACTGAAGGTATTATATTTAAGATATAAGTTTTGGTTGGATCTTTTGGATTAATTTTTTAGGCCACTTATTCACCCCCCCCCCTCCTCTCAATTATTCTAACATATATATATATATATATATATATATATATATATATATATAGAGAGAGAGAGAGAGAGAGTTTACTTTAGGTTCAACATGGTTCAACCAATAAGTTGGCTCCAAAATACTTCACATGCTTCCTTCAACATTACTTCATATGTTTCCTCAAATAATTTTGCCAAAGTATAATTTAAATTTGTGCCAATTGGAATTTACACCTTATTATCAATGTTTAATAATCATTTTCCAAAACTATAGGACCAAAAATTAATCACCTAATGATTTGGGGATATTCTGATAAATTTTTGGTGCCAAGGGAACTAAGGAAGTTAAACCTGTGTGTGCGAATTAGTGCACCTATTATCTACAACACAAAACTTCAATAGTTCATTATAATAGTAGAAAAGCATAAAAAGCAAGGGTTTCAAGCTAAATACTAAAATTGATCTATTACTTCCTATCTAGGAGGAGTTTGAAGAATTTCATAATCATGCCCTTAGATTATGCACAAATCCGTGACATATACAACCTAAGAATGGAAGATTCGAATCAAAACTAATCTAAATGCTCACTAAACATGCATATTAGCTCTAAAAAGTGTGATAATAACAATTCATAATATCAAACCTACAATGCAATATGGATTTTCAATTAATCTAAACAACATAATGATATTTTTCAATCTAAAAATTAAGGTCCATTTGAGCTCAAAAACTCATTCTATTTATAGAAGAAATGAGGAGACAGAGGGGGGGACAAGGTTCATTAATGGAGGTGTAAAAACCATTAATGAGATGTAAGAGGCATTAATGCCAAAGGCATTGATGAGGCATGGGCTTGAGGAATCTCCATTAATAATGTATTAATGAGAACATTTAAGAGGCATGGTGAGGGTGTAAGAAGCATGGGTGAGGGTTTAGAGTCAAGCTTGAGAAAGTTGACTTTCTCAAGTGGTTGGATTCCTAATCAAAAAATTAGGAATGTGACAACATTAGGATGTGGGTTAGGATAGGATTAAGATTAGGATTAGGCTTAGCATGGGGAGAATAGGTTGGGATGGGTTTGAGCCCAATTTTAAGGTAGTTGAGATAGGTTAGGTTAGGAGTAACGGGAATATTAATGAAATGAATTATAATTAATATATTCATTCAAAAGTAGGGAAATTAATTATTTAAGCTTTTGATTCCTTTAAATAATTAATTAGGACAATAGCCAATTAATTATTAGTAATAACTGAGAGGGGGGGGTGAATCAGTGGCCTCAAAAATTTATCCTTTAATCTTTAATCCACCAATCAATACACCTCAGATTATTAAGTCCCTACAAGATGCATACCTTTAAATACTTTGAAATAATCAACTGTCTGTCGGTTTACCTTGTCTGTCCTTATTCTCTTTGATTACTAATAAGAAGTAAAACTTATTTATCGATACTCAGTAAATATGTAGAGTATACCAATCAATCCAAAAATGCATATGTGAAATGTAAAACAATAAAGTAATAAACCATACACACATAACACATGGATTTTAACATGGAAACACTATTAAGGGAAAAAGAACTGGGACCGGTACCCCAAATCCTCACTCTTCTAAAGTGAGCCCTGTTAGGAGCCACCCTGTTAAAGGTTACAAACACACTGTTAAGTGCGACCTTGTTAGAGGATTTTTATACATAGGTTGTCACTTATTATATGGCATCTATTTTGCTACCATCCTTAAATCAGCCTCCTTCTTAGACTGTCAATAGGCTTCAGGAAAATCTTGCTACCATCCTTGAATCAACCTCCTTCTTAGGTTGTCAATAGGCTTTATGGAAATTCAATGCTACTTTCATGAATCAACCTTTTTGGTAATCTTTTAAGATATACCTCAATTATGGAAAATGGTTAAGTCCTACTCTGTTAAGAGACTTAATGCTTCAATGGTTAAACTGAAACACAATGACCTATTTCTAATGCAACTTCAATTGTGGATTTTTTGATCTATTTAAGTACAATACCTCTCTGATCAATGTATCAATTCAATTCCTTTGTGCTCCACACTTTCTGCTCTGTGATGTTGTGCTTCACTGTTTGTCGGTGTCTACAAAATTCTGTAGCTCTCCCTTAGCTTGATTGATCAAGATTGTACAAAGTTTAACCTTCACCAGTTTCTCTATAGCATCTTATTTCTATTCACTCCCCTTCTGTGTATCTGATTGCATGCGAAAATGAATTATGCTTGTCTCTTATATAGACATGATATTCCTTAATTCTTGATTCTTGATTCTTGGCCTGAAAAAAAATCCAACCAATCTAATTTATGGCTTTAACTCCTAATTTATCTTGTAGTTATCTTCTTGCCAACTGTATAAATCTTATTTAAATCAATTACTTAACTATGGTTGAATAAAACAAATAAAACAACCAGTTAAGTCTATCCTTAAGCTCTGCTAGCTAGATATTTTGTCATTTTCTGAACTCTTTGTTTCGTCGGTCAATTCTACAGTTTTTCGTCAGTGACAACTGCTAGTTCCATCAGTGTAACTTTAGTTAGCTTCAGGATCTCCATCCGTCAGACAACTTTGTCTTTAGTTCGTCAGGCATCCTGTGATTCTGCTTCGTCAGGAAACACTATCTTCTGTTCATCGTTTATCACTATGGCTTTTTATTTGTCTTTATCGATGGTTTGCACTTCGTCGGTATAGTCTGTCACTTAGTGAATACTTGAATTTTATGCATTGATCAAAGCATAATCATTGTTCTATTGATTCTCTGAATTCTTTGGCATTATGTACATGACCGTACAGATGATATCAAGTTGACATCAATTACAATACAAACCATTAACTATTTTAATTTCTTGCATCATCCTCAACTTAACATTATCAAACATTCAATCAGTTACATGTCATCAATCTCTCCCTTTGGCATTGATGGAAACATACTATATTATCACACTATACTATTTCTAATATAATATAAAATACAATTTTTGAGATTCATCAAATTACCAAACAGTTTGTTTTGATAACTAATACCAATTTCTGACCGTCGGTAAGCTCTGTGTTAGATTAGATTTGATTCTTGCAGCTTTCTACGTTTCTTCTTCTAATGTGTTATGTCCTCTGTTTGTGTCAATTTCTCTCTTTTGACTATTCTTTTTCTTTGATGTCTCTATCTTTTGTTTGCAACTTTTATACAAATTCTCATCTATGGATATGATCTCTTCCTTTTTGGAGTAATCTGATAATGAATAGTTTCTAATGATAATATGGATACATTCTCTCCCTTTGACAACAATGCCAAACAAATATTTTACAAATATCTGACATTAATGTCAAACAACTATTTTATTCTGTCCATAATATATTCTTTGAATTTCTCTTATCCATCATCAATACAACAATATGCTCTGGTGCTCGATTCTAATATATACCTTTCTATATATAGCTGTAGCTTTGAAGTTCATCTTTTGCTTGCATCAATCATGAATGATATTCTGATAATATATGATTGATGCAGCCTTCAGTCCTTTACTGACTAGTAGACATGAGTTTGACCCCTAGTCTCTTTCTCGGGTACTCAAATGTATCTTTTGACAGTGGCTTGGTGAAGATATTAGCCAATTGTTCTTTTGATTGCACATATTCAAGTATCACCTCTTTTTCTTGAACTTGTTCTCTTAAATAATGATACTTTATGGCAATGTGTTTAGTCTTTGCATGCATTACTAGAGTCTTGGAAATTTTTATTGCATTGGTGTTATCACAATAGATAATCACTAGTTCTGTGATCTTCGTATGCATACCTTCCAACAACTATTTGATCCATGTAATATTTGAGCAGTTTGCAGCAGCAACAACATATTTTCTTCTGTGGTAGACTGAGAGATGCATCCTTGCTTCTTTCTAATCCATGTGACAAGTCTATCACCTATAAAGAATGCTCCTCCAGTTGTGCCCTTATGATCATCAATATTTCCAGCCCAATCAGCATCAGTAAACACCTTAAGTTCAAATTTTCCTTCTCTTCTATACCATAAGACAAATCCCTTAGTATTCTTTAGATATCTTAGAATTCTTTTCACAGTAGTCATATGTGATTTCCTAGGGTTAGCAGAAAATCTAGCAACAATTCCTACTGCATGTGCAATATCTGGTCTAGTGTGTACAACATACATGAGTTTTCCTATCATTGATCTATACAAAGTCTGATTTACCTCTGTTGACTTGTCTT
>MU227600.1:2637639-2651499 GCA_018584345.1 Thuja plicata | reverse complement strand
CCTTCTTAGACTGTCAATAGGCTTTAGGCAAATCTTGCTACCATCCTTGAATCAACCTCCTTCTTAGGTTGTCAATAGGCTTTATGCAAATTCAATGCTACTTTCATGAATCAACCTTTTTGGTAATTTGTTAGGATATATCTCAATTATAGAAGATAGTTAAGTCCTGCTCTGTTAAGAGACTTAATACTTCAATGGTTAAACTGAAACACAATGACCGATTTCTAATGAAACTTGAATTGTAGATTTTCAGATCTATTTAAGTAAAATACCTCTCTGATCAATGTATCAATTCAATTCCTTTATACTCCACACTTTCTACTCTATGATGTTATGCTTTACTGTTCGTCAGTGTCTATAGAATTCTTCAGCTCTCCCTTAGCTTGATTGATTAGGATTGTATGAAGTTTAACCTTCACCAATTTCTCTATAATATCTTCTTTCTATTCACTCCCCTTTCATGTATCTGATTGCATGTGGAAATGAATTATGCTTGTCTCTTATATAGACATGATATTCCTTAATTCTTGATTCTTGATTCTTGATTCTTGGCGTGAAAACAAATCCCGCCAATCTGATTTACGACTTTAACTCCTGATTTATCTCATAATTATCTTCTTGCCAACTGTATAAATCTTATTTAAATCAATTACTTAACTGTGGTCGAATAAAACAAATAAAACAACTAGTTAACTCTATCCTTAAGCTCTGCCAGCTAGATATTTTTTTATTTTCTGAACTCTCTGTTCCGTTGGTCAATTCTATAGTTCGTCGTCAGTGACAACTGCCAGCTCTATTAGTGTAACTACAGTTAGCTTCAGGATCTCCATCCATCGAGCAACTCTATCTTTAGTTCATCAGGCATCTTATGATTCTGCTTCGTCAGAAAATACTGTCTTCTGCTCATCGGTTATCACTGTGACTTTTTCTCTGTCTTTACCGATGGTTTGCACTCCGTCGATATAGTCTGTCACTTGGTGAATACTTGACTTTTATGCATTGCTCAAAGCATAATCATTGTTCCATTGATTCTCTGAAGTCTTTGGCATTATGTACATGACCGTACAGATGATATCAAGTTGACATCAATGACAATACAAACCATTAACTATTTTAATGTCTTGCATCATCTTCAACTTAACATTATCAAACATTCAATCAGTTACATGTCATCATTAATTAGATTAATTTAGGCTAGAAGATAGACTTTTGCAAGTGATTAGATATAATTAGGATTTATTTAATTCCTTTTAAATTAATTACCTTAGCCATGTTTTGATTTGAAGTGATTTGATTTGATTGGCTTAGGTGATTAATAAAATTTAGCGATTAGATCACTTAGGAGATTAAACCTGATTTGAATGAATTATGCCAGCTAATTGAAGAGTTGTTTGGACATAATTGGGGGTATGATCACACGGGAAAATAGGGTCTATAGTCAGAGAAGACCAAATTAGGGTGGTTACATTTTCCCCTCTTTGAATAGATGTGTGAGTTGCACATTTGATTCAAAGAAAGTTTTTGATGTTTGACTTCAGAAAGATTGAGGATTCCACTCATGATCGAACGAAATGACATCAATCTCGCACTTGTTTGAACTAAACTAATAGAATTGACTTTGAACTTGGTTTTCATACAAAGTTCAATAATCAAAGATCTTAAAGATACCAATTCTGGACTTGGTTGTCGTCCAAAGATTGATAATACTGATTTTAAACTTTGTATTCGTCCAAAAGTTAGTATGAAGCTGCCATGAGCTTAATAAGAATCTAAGAAAAATTAGACATAGGATATCCAGCTTGTGAGAACCAAAGCCTTTGATCCAATAGTTCCAAATTAGTCAAGGAGTCGTCATGCCTTTAGTTTTTTGATAATGAGGTCATTTTTTAATGTTGTTTTGAGAAATAATTTGATTGATGATAGTGTGATCATGCCCCCTCTGGAACAAAATCGAAGGAAAAAGAATAAAATCCCTCTATTGAAAGAAAATATCACTTGCATGGAATGCTTAGGTTAAGAAATAATAGATTAGAAGAAGTGAAGAAATGGGGGTGTGTTTAAGAGTAAACACACAAGAACCAAGTTAATTATGTGAAAATGTGAGTTCAATTTTGTTCTCGATTGATCAAAGATTTCGGTAATTATTGATATCAGTAATATAGATTTGTAATTAACTTGGATTTAGAAGAAAATTGAAATTATTTTGAGCTCAAATTCCTTATTCTTTTGTTTCTTTCAATAAAATGAATCATGCAATCCCTAAATGTAGCTACATGTAGACTCTTAGGACTTGTCACTGATTTGTAGATATTGTATCATTTTTATCGTCATTGGGTGCTTGTCATAATGGATACCATCGGATAGTACAATAGTCACTAATACCCACTGATATTATGAAAGTATGAATACTATTTTTATTGGATTAAATGTTGTAAATAGACTTAGGCATCAAGGCATAGAAGCTAGGATAACAAAATATTCACCTTCCTTTTACTATATCAGAATCTGTGTAAGGGAAGATATTGGACCTACAATGACCTTGAAAATTCATATCCATGGGTACATTATGTTTCGTATACCTTAGTGAGAATTTGAGTTAGAAAAAAGATAAGGAAATTATTTCAACCTCACCGTAGTTTACACATAACAAAGATTGAGATATATGCAGCTATCCACTCATGGTGGCAGCTCTTACCATAAACATCCAAGTTAGGTGAAATTTATAGGATCATTTGGAACAATCACCATACGCAAAAAACCATAAAAAAATGTGGCCCCCATCCTTGTGAATATTTTTCTTTGCACAGACATCATGGAGTAACTTGAAAGACATAACAATTATCAATTGAGAATCAATCAAAGAAAACTTATAACTACTTAGATGCCCCTTGTTAAAGTATCATTGGAACATAAAAGAGTGATAATCAAACCAAGATCAAACTATGTTTCAGGTAGTATTGAGAAATAATATTGATTCATTTTTCAAGTGCAATAGAGATTCATCAATCAAAATTTGGATTTTAAGCAATATGGTTCCCATGTATGCGTATTTTTCCTATTTGCAATCCAATATAGGTCTTAGAAACACCATTTATGTTAGTGCAATGTTTGTGCCATCCTTGTTTCATGAAAGTGATAGTTTGGTGCAAGTATCGAGGAGTATTGTGTCACAAGAAAAACTCTCCTAGGATGACCTAGCAGACGCAGCCTAACATGCTAGCAAAGATGCCCCTAGTGCGGAATGATTTGTTCCCTAAGATAGAAATGTAGACAAATCCCAAGCAAGGATAGGATAATTGTAAGGAAACAAAGTCAACTCTTAGCACATGTGTAATCATGAAGGCCTAGTATCAGTAATGTATTGATAGATAGAGCGCAGAATACAAGTGATGCCTGCTTGCTAGGTTTCCACCGCTTGGAAAAACTATTTATTCTTTTTGCTACCAGGATGCCCGTGTTACCAGGTTTTCATCAAGGGACTTTTTCTCTTTTTCAAATTTTTTTCTATTTTTTCTTTTTTGAATGTTTTTGTACTATAAAGGCACCTTTTTCCCAGGTTTTCACTAAGGATACCTTTTCTTCAAGACTTTTTCCACTATTTTTGGATTTCTTTAGGATCAATTTTCTGATGTTTTTGGTATTTTTTAAATTTTCACTGTACAGGCTCTGCTAGCTGAACTTCAAGCATAGAACTGCTTCAAATGTAGAGTGTTGATAGGATCTGGAAGAACATCTCCCTCAAGTGTAGCTATTCGATAGGATCCAGTCCCAAAAGTAGCAGTGATAACATAAGGTCCCAGCCAGTTAGGTTTAGAATTTCCCTTCTATTCCTTGTTAGGCTGGTTCTTAGGATTCTCTTTGAGGATGAGATCCCCCACTTGAAATTGTCGTGGTTTGACCTTTTTATTGTATCCTTTGGAAATTTGTGCTTGGTACACTTTTAGATGATCAAACACCTATTGTCTACGCTCATCAAGTAGTCTAAAGAATTCACCCAATCAATGCAGTATTGTTCATCAGTAACAAGACCTTGTAAATATATTCGCAAAGATGGGATTTCAACCTCAATAGGTAGTACTGCTTTATCTCTATAGACTAAGGAAAATGGCGTGACTCCTGTTGGTGTTCTGATGCTTGTTCTGTAGGCCCATAGTGTCAGATTTAGTTGTAAATGTCAGTGTCTGCCAGACTTACCCACAATTCTGTGTAGGATCTTAAGAATATTCTTGTTAGATGCATCAGCCTATCCATTACCTTGAGGATAATAGATCGAGGAGCAATGTTGAGTAATGTTGAATTGTTCGCAAAGGTCATCAATGTCTTGATTTTTAAATTGGCCCCCATTGTCTATTACAATTGATGAGGGTATCCCATATCTACAAATAATGTAGTTCAATATGAACATAGCCACCTATTTGCTAGTGGCTTTGATTAGTGGCACGGCCTCAATCCACTTCATGAAATACTCAGTGGTCGTAATGATGAACTTGTGTTCATTTAAAGAATTATGATACATTTGTCCAACCAAGTCAAAGGCCCGTTGCTGAAATGGCCAATGTGTTATGAAAGGCATAAGTTCTTTGGTAGGAGCATGGATGAGATTTCCATATGTCTGGCATTTATGACATGTCTTTAAAAAGTGAATAGCATATTTTTCCATCGTAGGCCAGTAATAGCCTACTCTGAGTAGTTTCTTTGCCAGTGAAAATTCATTGGAATGTGATCCACATACACCTTCATGGACTTTTCTTAATGCATGGTCTGACTCTTCGTGTTCTAAAAATCAAAGAAGTGTACCGTCAAGACCTCATCTATATAAGTTATTAGTTATGAGAACATAACACAATGTTGTCCTAATCAAGGCTCACTTTTCATTTCTGGATAGATCATTGGGAATGGTTCAGTTAGGTAAGAATTGATATTAGCATATCGAGATTGGTATGGGGTATTCAAAGCACAAATTACTTGGGATTCAGGGGTATCAAAGGGGGGATAGGATAATTCTTCAACCAAGAATTCATAGTGGAATTGATGTTCCTCCAGTTGTAACATGGATGCCAAGGTAGCCATAGCATCTGCAGCTTTAATATTTGTTATGGATATCTGCTGGATTGTGATGAAGACAAAGTACTTCTTTAGGTCATCTACCAGTCACTTGTAGGGCATCAACTTCTCATCTTTCATCTGATAATCTCTATTGACTTGATTGATAATTAGTTGGGACTCACCATACACATGTAACTCTACAATTTTCCATTCCATGGCAAGCTTAAGACCATTTATCAATGCTTCATATTAAAAAATGTTATTGGTGCATGGAAACATCAATTTGTAGGACTTGGGTATCTTTTATCCTTGAGGAGTTATGAATAGAACCCTTGCCCCAGAGCCTTGTTGTGTGAAAGAATCATCAAATTACATCTTCCATGGATACTCAATGAGATGCATTATTGTTTCATTAGGGAGCTCAATCCTTAAAGGTTTGTCATCTTGGAGTGGTGAATCGGCTAATTGATCTGTGAGGACTTTTCCTTTAATAGCCCTCCTATCCACATACTCAATGTCAAATTCACTCAGAATGAGGACCCACTTTGCCAAACGTCCTGTTAATGTTATTTTATTAGGAGGTACTTCAAAGGATCTATCTTTGCAATGAGCCTTACTGTATGTGACAGCATGTAATGTCTCAATTTTTGTGATGCAAAGACAACCACTAAGCATGCTTTCTCAATAATGCTATAATTGAGTTTGTAGGAGACTAGTGTTCTACTGATGTAGTAGATTTCTCTTTCTTACTTACTTTCATCCTCTTGTGCGAGAAATACTCCTAATGATGTGGTTGTAGCTGAAATAAATAGGAGTAATGGTTTCCCATGAATGGGTGCCATAAGAATAGGAGGAGTAGCGAGGTATTCTTTTAATTCTCTAAAGTTGGCTTCACAATGCTCATCCCATTTGAAGGTGACCCCTTTGTGTAGCAATTTGGTAAAGGGTTGTGCTCTGTCTGCAAGTTGTGACATGAATCTCCTGATCCACTGGATTCTCCCTTGTAATGTTCTCATTTGACTAATATTGTGTAGAGGAGTCATTTCGAGTATAGCTTTGACTTTGCCAGGGTCTACCTCAATTCCTTTTACCGAGACAATAAATCCTAGGAGCTTACCTGATTGGACTCCAAAGGAACATTTCTTGGGATTGAGCCTGAGTTTAAATTGCTCCATACAATCCAATATCTTTCTTAAGTTATCAATATGAGTATTCTATTCTTTTGATTTAGCTAAGGTGTCATCCACGTAATCCTCCATGTTTTTGTGCATCATATCATGGAATATAGTGGTCATTGCTCTTTGATATGTAGCACCTGCATTCTTTAACCCAAATGGCATGATGTTCCAGCAAAAGGTATCCCATGCACATGTAAATGCAGTCTTCTCTTGATCTTCGGGAGAAATATTAATCTGATTGTAGCCTGAAAAACCATCCATTAATGATTATATTTGGTAGCCTCTTGTGAGGTCTATGATCATATCAATATTAGGCAGTGGGAAGTCATCCTTAGGACATGCCTTGTTTAAGTCTCTGAAGTCTATACAGATCCTGATAGATTTATCTAATTGAGATATTGGGACCACATTAGAAATCCATCCTGCATGAGCAATGACTCAAATGAATCCAGCTTTCAACAATTTCTCTAGTTCCGCTTTTACTAGTAATGCAACATGAGAATGCATTTTTCTTAGTTTTTGTTTTACAGGTCTAATCTTGGGATCTATAGATAAGTTGTGCATTATCAACTCAGGATCTAGTCTAGGAATATATGTGTATGACCATGCAAAGTTGATCTTTTTCTCTTTTAGGAATTCGGTGAACTATTTCTTCTCCTCTTCTGACAAAGATTGTGCTAGGTGAACAATTTGAGGATCTTCAACTATGCCCAAGTTAACTGGTTGTGTTGGTTCTATCAAAACTGAAGACCTTTCTTGAAATTTCTCAAGGAGGATATCAAGAATCTCATCCTTTGGCACCTCTGAGAGGTTTTCACCATCAGACATGTCTTTTTTTTTTACTATTTTAGAATCTGACACTGCCACAACGTGGTTTTCACTGTCAATTCTTTTTTTTTTTTTTTTTTACTGAGAAACTTGATATCCTCCTGTGACATGTTCACGCTCCTTGCATTGGTGGAAGAAGGGTAAGGTTCACAAGTGTTTAGGTAGCAAGCCAAGGTGTAGTCATTGGGAAAGTCAAGGATAGGAGTAGGATCTGTATTAGTCCAATAAATTAGGTCTGGGTTTATCAAACACAAGGAATCAGACTTTGAGAAGGACAACATCATGTTAGCGTCAATACTATTAACTAACATGACATGTTATGTTAAGTTAATCTCTTTGATGTTTAGATCAATAAGAGTTAGATCATCATTATCAAGTCGTTGTTATTTATATGTGGACCGAACTCTAGTGAATTGTCCGTGGATTATTCCTCTTTCTTCATCTCTTCATAGGAGGAGGCTCCTAGCTTGTCGCCTCTAAATTTCTTCTATACCTAAGAGAATACCAGTCTCTTCATCAATGATTAGGGGAAGGAATTCCTCCTCTGCTTCAGGAATATCAACACTGTTAGGAGTGGTGATAGAATCTTCTCTATATGTTGATGGAGCAGCAAACATGTAAATCACATCTATTTCAATGTCCTCTATGGAAACATATAGCTCATCCCACTCATAATCATGAGAGTCAGTTACTTTGTCATCAGACTTGTTCAGCAATTCAGCAATAGTTACCTGGTGTACCCTATTAGCCACCTGTAGATCAAAATGTGGTAAATCAAGGACATGTGAAATTGTAACTAGTTTCCCCCAGTTAGGTTGTAAATCCTATTGTCGAGGTGTAGCTTTAGTAGTTGTTGTGACCAATGGTACTGATGGATTGTCTTTTGTTGTCTCTTCTACCTCTTGAATAGGAGTTTGTGCTAACAAAGGCACACGAAGATCTTGTGGTACTTCAAAGCTTGGTACATAGTGCTCTCCTTGATATTCAAGATTTTCCATGCCAACATGTAGTAATCTTTCATAGGACCATGGTTCTAGCTCTATTTCTTTTGTTTCATCACTCCCTTTGTCAGAAACTAGACTATCCCTTGAATAAGGGTCTTCAAATTTATTATTGAAACCTAGACCCGTTTCATCTTTAGTGTCCCTGAATTCCATGTGTACAAGTTCAATGAGTCCTTTTCCTTTGTCACCTAAAGGTCCTTTTCCTTTATATCCCATTTGTTTGAGGAGATCATATCCCTTCCTATACTTCTACGGGGATATTTCCACATGTTTTACCTCAGCTTCCTTTGTTTCTCCCTTGTAAATTCAGGCCAAGACTACCTGTTTTCTATGTTATATAAAGAAGATGTGGATGCCTTAACCATGCCAATTGCTTTGTGGATTTCTGGCATTTGAGATGCAGCAGGTGTGAATGATGAGGAGGGTTTTCCATAGGATCTTGGTGATACCAGAAGTTCTGTCAATGACAGGGTCATGTCCAGCTTGTATTTTTCCATACCTATTTCTTCAAGTTTTAAGGTCTTTCCAAAGCTTTCCATAACCATGTCTTTGGTAGTCTCAAGAGAAATCTCATCTGTATCCTCCTTGTTATGTGGAACCATACTACCTGCCTTAATATTGTTACAAGTATAATTGGCATTTGCAGGAATCGTCACTTCCACCCCATTATGTGGGAGCTTGATACATTGGTGGAAGGTAGATGGAACAACTTGCATTTCATGAATCCAGGGTCTCCCTAATAGTATGTTGTGAGCTGGGGGTAGATCTAGAACTTGACATATGACATTCCTTTCAACCGACCTGACTCTGATGGGTAGAACAATAAGACCTTTAGAGGATCTTTCTTCCTCATCATAAGCTTTGATAGTGATTTTTCTTCTAGAGTCAATGGTATGTTCTGAAATACCCAGTTTCCTGATTAGATTAAGGGTACAAATATTCAATCATGCACCTCCATCTATCAATACATGTCCAACACAAGATTTATGAATGAGGACTTCAATATGAAGGGGTTGATTATGTGGATGTGTCAAAGATTTATCATCCTCTTCAGAAAAAGAGAGGTAATGTGGTGCTGAGATGTGATTAACCATCGCTTGGAATTTGTCTATATCAAGGTCCTTTGGTACATTTGCGGCATGTAGGGCTTGTTCCAAGATTTCCCTATGCACTGTGGAGATTTTAAGTAGCTCAAAAATGGAAATTTTAGCAAAGGTTCATTGTAATTGATCCACCAGGTTGTACTTTGTTGTAGGAGTAGTAACTATTTGTTTTGTCACTGTTGGTTTAGGGATAGTGACAATGGGTACTTTGGAAGTTGTTGCCAGTTTTGATGAGGAATTGGGTCCTTTGATCGTGACCCGTTCTTGACTTTGGGTCATAGCATTTTATTGGGAAGATGTATTTTGAACACCTTTGTTAGTGATCACATTAATTGATTCATTTTTAATTTCTAGCATGTTAATCACATTATCATTTTTAGAGTAGGTGTAGTTCACCTCATTTCCTTTTCCTTTAGATGCTTCCCCTTTCTCATAATTAAGGAATGGCTTGTTAAATGTTGTATGATATTTGTTAGTGGTGTGTCCTTGCACTTTGATCTTGCCTCCTTTGTTAGTGGATGTCATGATCTTGGATAACATGTCTGAATTTAAGACAGTTTTTAGTCTTGTGTCCTTTTTTTTTTGTGAAAGACATAGTAAGAATTTTCATCCCACCACCTTCGTTTGACTTCTGGATCCCATGGTTTGGAATCTGGGATCGTGAGAACTTTGTTGTCTAATAGTGTTTTCAAAATAGTTTCAAGGGGCTCTCCCAAAGGAGTGAATGTTCTTTGAGGCTTGGAAGTCCATGGCTGACCCTTGTTATTCTCATTGTTTGCTTTAGGTACGGAGGTTGTTACCTTGGCATCTTTGCTAGCTTGCATGCTATTTGTTAGGTTGAACACCTCAGGTTTAGCACTAACATTAGATGCATCTACCACTCCATTGTTAACAATATTTTTGTTCTATTTCCACCATTTTGGTTTGTTGTTGGGGTTTTTAGATTTTTTTTCACTTTGAAGAGTGATTTCTCCCTTTTTAACCATGACTTCTTCGATACAGATGGCATTTTTTATGATCATCCTATCGAAGCTAGGGGAGTCTTGCATTTGTAATGCATAGTTAAAATCAGGTACCAAGTTATTAACAAAGATTTCCATTTTCTCAGATTCTGGAATAGCTTTTGAATATCGTGCAAAGATTTTTCTCCACCTTTGTAAAAAGTGTGTAAAGGATTCACTAGTCTTTTGTTTAGTGTTGCACAGATCCATTATAGTCACAACATGCTATATATTATAGGATTAATGTTGGATAAATAATTGAATTAACTCCTCAAAAGTTTTTACCTTAGGTGTAAGTTTTGATAACCACTCCATGGCGTTGCCTCATAGACTTTCGGGAAAGATTCGCATGAGGCATGTAGGTTCATGCATTTATTCTATGCTCAGAGCACAGAATTCTCTCACGTGGTCATATGGGTTGGTCTCTCCCATATATTTGTCATATTTTGGTTTTGCCATGTTGGGAGGAAATGGGACCATAATAATAATCTTGTCAAAAGGAAATGGACAAATGGAGTCCAAAGAGTATTTTGTCATGGGTTTAGTCTTTTCCTATTTGAAAGTTGCAAGCTCTATTTGCATCAAGGTTAGTTGTTTGGTGAGAATAGATATAGGAGTTGACACCTCCTTTTCTTTTAGTTGTTTAACATCATAATCCTTAGGTAATTTTACACCAGTGGATGCTAGATGAAGAAAATATTTCTCTTTATCTTTGCCAATCATCTTTTCCAATGTATTTTGGAATTTCTTGCTATGTTTGAGTTTATTGTATTCTTCTTCAATGATGTCTTCCTCACTGCTTGAATCAAACAAAGCATGGTCAAAGTGTGGTTCTTCTTCCTCATCTCTATCTTCATGCTATTGGTTTTTATCATTGTCGTAGTCCTCAAAAGCCTTACTCCATTCGTGAGTGGTTCTTTCCATTTCTGAAGAGTCTAAATCAAACATGGAACCACAAGATGTTTCTCCTCGTTGAAAGTGTAGTGATCTTGGAGGGACTTCCATTTCTTTAGAATTATACTTGTTGTGTCTTGTGTTAACTATGTATTTGTATCTCAACTTTGTCAAAGTTTCCTGATAGTGTCAAGTAGATTCTCGAATCGTTCAAGTGAGTGTCTAGGTATAAGTTTTTTTTTTTTTTTTGTGGAAGTGAATGATTCCAGTGTCAAAAGGTTAGAATTCCTTGATAGTGAGCTGGGAATCAAGTTTTTATAAAAAATAGATAGACCACACATATTTAGACTAATTGAAAAAAACTAACAGGACATGCAAGGTAGGCATTTTGGAAAATTATTTTGACACAGCAACAGGGAAACTAGAAAAGACAATAGGGACAGAACAAAGAGTGAAAAGGGTATCCAAATCTACTGAGGTTTTCTGAGAAACTAATCTGCAAGTGCTCACTGCCCTATATGCGAGCTCCTAGATGTGAGCCAGGAAATACAATATGCAAACTTTTGATGACCCAGGATGTGAGCTTTAACCCTAGATTCAATGAAGTGTTTACTAGATACGATGCAGGATACCAGATATGAGCCAAGATACCAAATATGAGCCAAGAAATCTGGGATATAATTTTCTGATATTTCTGTCAGATTTTGTCAGTTTTGTAAAATGATTTTTAGATGTTCGTGAATTTTGTTTGAGCTGTGATCGTGTTCGAAGACTTGCTGGTGAGTGAAAAACACATGTAGATCAAGGATTTAATTGTGTTGCTTGTTTTGAAGGTGTTATCTCATTAATGACTTTCAGGCATATTAAGCAGATTTGTATTGTTAGGGGAACAAATACATCCTTATGCCCTATTTTCTAGGTAGAGGATGAAAATCATTGCTCGTTGACTTAGGTACACACTCAAATGCTAATTAGAATATGGCTATCACCAAGAACGCAATGGCTCTAGTCATGATGCCATATTAGTTGACTCCAAATGCAAGTGAGGGCATGATATGACAAGTGTCTTTGGGTGATTCCTTTTTGCCTTGCACAAGGATTATCACCCTTTTAGAGATGAATCGGGTAGTTTTGTCTATGAAGTTCATTGTTTATGATGGGGAAATCTGTTCAAAACCGTCTCCCATAGAATTGCACAAGGCAAAATTGAGGTGTATAGCCCTATTTGTACTCAAATACGTGTAGTCTTGCAAGAAAGATTCAAGTGGCTCTGCTCTACACATACCTAAGCATGTTCAAGTAATGATGTCAAAATTCTAAGAACAAAACCAACTCCGTCTTCCGAGGCTTTGGCCTACAAGGAAGCAATTATTTATAGTGAGTTGGAAGGGTTGGCGTAAAACCTGACCTCACTTGGGTCGTTCCTAGGAGATTTTTTCCTCAACCGGTAGGCCCTCTACTATTTAATAAACATACAAAGGATCGGCGAGTGTAGGATTTCTAGATTTTTTATTCTTCGAAAGAAGAAGAGCATACTCTCCTAGTCCATGTCATTTTCTCCCAAAATACTCAAATCGATGTTCATTCCTTCAAGCTATTTGAGCTCGATTTAGATGTTCCTAAGTTAATAAAAACATAAGTATTTGAAAGAAAAGTTTGATTATTCTTTGACCACAATTTTTAGTGCTTTGCTTGTTCAATTACAAATCCCAAATTAGACAATGAAGTTCATTTATCCCACAACAGTTAGGTGACTTGTGTTGTTCAATTACTTTGCCAAAGAAATTATAGGGTGAAACTTTTTCAATTAATCACACAAAGTTTAGTGATTTTCCTTGTTCAGTTACTTTGCCCAAATGAATTAAATGATGAGTTTTCTTTGTCTTGTTTAGTTACTCCATTTTATTTTCAAGTTTTAAATCAATATTTGATTTCCTGATTTTCCTCTAAAGGAAAAGAGCATACTTATCTAATCGATTTAACAAATGAGAAGAAAAGTGTTCTTAGTTTGAAAGACAAAAATGAAATGGAGGTCAAGATAAGGGGATGGCAACCTAAAAAACCACAAGTTAGTATCCTCTTTCCCACTCTTTCAGCTTTGATAGCAATCGGAAAACATAGGTTTGATTACTTAAAAGATCAAAAACCAAACTGGTCCAAATGTTAGAGGTTAGGCAATAGGGCACACAAAACTTTTAACAAGATACGATCCTAGAAATACATGATACGATGCAATTTACCAGATGTGAGCCTTTGCTACCAGATATGATAGAGTGCTGACTAGATGCGATCCTGTACTAGAAATGACCCAATAAATCCCAGATGCGAGCCTAGATTTCTACAATGCGAGGGTGTATCCTGGATGTGAGCCTTTAGGACCAGAAATGAAACTGTACCTAAAATCTAGGAAGACAAATTAGCAAAAAATGAACTTGAAATGAGGCCAAATCTAAAAGCTTTCCCCATAGTGGGCACTAGAAATGTGTGTGTGAATTAGTGCACCTATTATCTGCAACACGACACTTCAATAGATCATTATATTAGTAGAAAATCATAAAAAGCAAGGGTTTGAAGCTAAATACTAAAACCAGTCTATTTCTTCCTATCTAGGAGGAGTTTGAAGAAGGTCATAATCATGCCCTCATCTTATGCACAAATCAGTGACACATTGATGCAGAGATCAGGGTGGTGAACCAATAAACAACCCAAAATGAGCAAAAGTGTAAATGTGTTCCAAGTGACCCTTCTAGGTCCTGATGGGAAAAATCTACAAATAGTCAACTCTAGGAGGTTTCAAGGCTTCAAT
>MU227600.1:2617891-2631132 GCA_018584345.1 Thuja plicata | reverse complement strand
GATGATAGGAGAATTATTAGAAATGGATATTAAATTTTGATATCATGCAATGTGAATCTTACCTTATGTTAAATGCTTAAAATGAAATTATTATATTCTTATGATCTTAAGTAATAAACTTAGTATGTTGATGTTTTCCTTAAGTTCCAAATATTGCTTATTTCCTTATGATGTATATTTATCTCCTTGGACTACTGATATTTGAATTGAGTGTGCAAGTATGAGACCATGGTATTTTATCTAGGGAACCAAAAAAAGGAATATGTGAACTCAGTTTGAGCCAAGGTTGCGTCTAATGAGAGACAAGACCTCGTTGTATTGTGATTTAATTTGTAAATGTATATGGTTGATTTTGGAAATGTAGTCCTTAAATGTATTTCTTATTTCCTTGTGATTATTTCCCAAGTGGATATGACATGGCCTAGTGATGTGTAAATGTTGTGTGTGTCATTTGACACTTGTGATTTGTACTTAAGGCCATGACATTTCAACTTGGGAATGGTTGTCCGCCTACCTAGGAAAGTACATTAGTGAATCCCCATATGCATACCTTGGGTTGGGAGATGGGGGTGTGGTCATCTCATTGAAATTTCGAAAATACACTTATAGTGGACTTTTGGAGGGGTTAGAAAGTGTCTAGGGGTGTGTTGGGGTCATTTTTAGGTAGCCCACTTGTTATACCAATAGATAAGGGCCATTTTAACCCTAGGATAGTCCCTGGTTGGCCATGTGACCCTTCAAAAAATTTGGTTTCCCAAGTTGGACGAAAATAAACTCTCGTGAGGTTTGACCTTGGATAGACCACCCTTCCATCTTTGTGCAAATACATTATTCACCTTTTAAGAGTTCCCCTTTCTGGATCCTTTTTTTAGAAAGGTGTAAGAGTTTAGGGAAGAGGGACCAATTGGAGGACTTTCCTTCTCCCCATGAGTTTTCTAGTGGCTTTTTATTATAAACTCTCCATGTTAGAGAGTTTTGAACACCCACTCTCTAACTTAATGACATAGCTAGAGTTGGTGATCTTGGAAGGAGGACTTAGGCTAAAAGGAAGCTCTTCTACAACTATCTTGCCTTAAGCTTGGATTCTAGGTTGGTGGACTTGTTGCAACTCTTTTTTTGTAGTGTAGTCTTGTTCTTGCAAAAGATGGATTTTGTATGTGCCTTGTGAATTTATTTAAGCTATGAGCTTGTAGTAAATGTTATGTTGTTGTTGTTGCTAAGTATTTGTTTTGCCTTCTTTGTAAATGTTGTTAATGGGAGTCTCAAGGCTCAATCACCCTTGGGAGGGAAGAGTAGCCTTGGGGGTGGAGTTTTGACAGCCCTTGGTGTAGAGTCTCTCCTCAAGGAGGAGAGGGAAAAATCATGGAGTATGGGCTCCATGAAGCCTCCCTTGTTGTTTCTTCCTTTTGGGGGTCATAAGGGCATAATGATGAACTTGGTTTTGAATTTGGGAAGGAATGTGCTATGAACACCATGTGAGGGCTTGGATTATGGATTTTGGGTATGGTCTTCTCCCTTGGGTACTTGGTCCACTTCACCCCTTATAGGGTTATTGAGAAACCCATTCTGCAAAGCCTTGGTGGGAGTTTTTGTAAAGGATTCTTGCTTGTTTCTTGTTTGCATATTTGTATCCCTCTTTTGTTTGATTCCCCAAGCTCGGGGGTGGCTTCATATGAGGCCTTGGTTGGGTGGTGAGCAGCCCATGGCCCCATGAGTTTCGCTTGTTTTGTTATTTTGTAGATTTTTGAAGTGGAGCTACATGAAGTGTTATGGACACTTAATGAAGAAAATGGATATCTTGTGGTTTTTTTTCACATTTTTTTATATGTGATGTAAAACCCCTTGACGAAATTAAAAGGAAATGGTGTATTAGTGACCTTGAAGTCATAGAAAGTAATATGTTGAATAAATTTTTGTTATTGTCAAAAAATGGGTATTTGTAGATGAGTAGATACTCTTCCTTCCTAAGTGGAGATGTTATTGTGAAGAAATGTAAAGCTGAAATAAATAAATAAATAAATAAAGGGTAGCACCATTGAGATTTACTTTAGATTTATTATGTTGTAAAGTTTCAAAGTAAGAAAAAGTCCTACTTATGTTTTCATGTAAATGCAACTACTCTAGAAAAATACTATTTTTCTATAGTTGGCTGATTTCCCTACAAATTTGAAATCTGGAAACTTATAGCTCCTTACTTTTACCCCTGCAAACATAAGTAAAGGAAAACAATAACCCATGCATATGAATTACCCTTAAAATGGTGTATTCAAGTAATAAAAGAAAATAGTAGATTTAAATATGTTATTCTATTCTTTTTACTTTCCTTGTTATTAGAAAGGAACTTTAGTTTAATTTTGTCATACAACTGTGTAAACATGTTTTGTATATGTAATTTATTTTTATTTTCATATATTTATTATATTTAGATATGTATGGCCTTATGGTACAAAAAAAAATATTTGAAAACCATTTTATATTTAAGAGCTGTTGAAATATTAAGTTGTAGTGTGTGTGTATATATATATATATATCCTTAAACAAAAAAATACCTTTAATCTTCTATTTTTAGTTTATAAATTTGCATATATACATATATGTTTATATATATATATATATATATATATTAAAAAAAAGTTAATAAAAAGAAAAAAATTTAAAAATTTAAAAAACAAAAGGGGCAGGGCGGGCTGAAGCCCACCCCACCCTGCGGTCTCTCCAAGGAGAGCTGCGTAGGGAGGCAAAGGCCCCCACCGGCTGTGGAGGTCATGGCCGCTACAGTCTAGCACAGCGACGGCGGAGCCGCTGACTGTCTCGGCTGTGGGGGTTCGGCCACCTAGTGAAAGGGTCGGGCCCCCCCGCCACTCCATCCCGCCACCCCTTCATAACAGATCCCCCCCTTTAGTTCAAATCCACCACGGTTTTAGGGGAAACCCTTTCGGCCGCCTCTTGTAAGCCTGCAATTATTTTTATTAGTAGAGTTCTTCTACTATAATATATAAATACATATATATATATTTATATATATGTAGATACTCACAAGCATGTGAGTATATAGATATACATAAATGTTTATGCTTCTTGCCTCCTTCCATGGCTGCCACACCTGCACATTTGCAAAAAAAAAAGAGAGATAATAAAAATGGAGGCTAGGGTTTGTAGATGATAGGAAGAGAAAAATAGAGAAGAAAACAAAAAAAGGAGTGTCTTTGACCACCTCATATTTGGACCCTAACCCTAATTTCAAATTAGGGTTAGGGATTTCAAAATGAGAGGGAAAAATATGGTCTTTTAAAAACATTGCTTTTCCTTTTGATTTTAGAATATCTTTTAATGGAGAGATTTAATCTCATGTTTTTTTTTTTTGTATAGGGCCTTTAATTATGTTATGGTAAGGTTTAACCTTTTGTTAAATGAGATGTTTTAATAAAATTTTAGTGGGTAAATATAATATAGCATGTATAGTAATATTGGGGTAATTAAATTAAATTAATAAATTTCTTTTTAACATTAAGACATTAAGTCTTAGAAATATTATTAGTTGACCTTCTATAAATTAAACAATAAAAAAAATAAAAATAAAAAAAAATTACCAGAATGGTATAGTCGCACTGAACAAATGAAGTAATAAACGTTATTATTTTTCCTTGAGATCGTCTTTTAAATCAAGATTTGTTGAGAATCAAGAATTCAATAAATTAAAATATTAATTGAACTATTGCAATTTAAAGTTCGACATTCAATTAATTTTAACCTCTTAACAAGATTTTCTTTCTTGGGAATTTAAGTTATAAGTTACCTTAAGAAATTCGATTTAACATAGCCATTATTTTAAACAGTCAAGCTAATGTATTTATTTAATAATTAAGCTGATAATGCTATTTTTATGGGACCATTATATGTGGCCATTATAATGGCCTCCATAAAAATAGTGTTATTATGGAGACGCTTGTATAGTTAAATTTTTCTGTTATAAGTATTAACTAGAGACGAAAACATTAGATTGTCTAGTCATTAGGAATTTTTATCACTAGGTAGATTCACCTTCTGGTAGGTGTCATGGTACAACTTTGCGAAGGGTTATGCTATCCCTCTTAGAGAAATCATTTAACCTAAAACTATATTTTGTTAATCTGACTTAGGGATTGAGGGATGTCTTAACGACATGATACCCCTTGACCCTTCAAGACATCATTACTTTTCAACCCAGTAAACCTAAGTAGGTGAAGTTCTATCTTATTCGATTAGTAAACTCTTGAATGTGACCCTTTAGGAAATTGTAAAAAAAAAGTAGTTGCATTTTTGGGTGCAAAATTTTTGGGCATGACATTAATAAAATTTAGTGATTAGATCACTTAGGAGATTAAACCTGATTTGAATTAATTATGCCAGTCGATTGAAGAGTTGTCTAGACATAATTTGGGGTATGATCACACTTAGGGGACATAGGGTCTATAGTCAGAGCAGACCAAATTAGGGTTGTTACAAAACCAAACTTCCAAAACATATAGCTTTCATTATATAGATACATGACATGTGCCAACTAGAAAATAGGTACAGTCATTATTCATAAATATGTTGTCCAAATTGCAAAACCATATCTGCAACTGCATAAAAATGAAAACCCAAGAACGAAGAGATGAATCACAAAGTTTCCAAAGCAAAAAACACAAAATTCAACAAAAAGTATGTTAACATCAATTAAAACCTATTAATTATATTCACAACATTCTCCTTCTCATATCATCAACATAATCATCAATGAAAAAACCCCAACACTATTAACTTCCTATGGAGGAGCATTGGTCATCATCATGGACCATCTTTGTAGGAGATTATACATTGAGGGGGGCTTCATGTTCTCTCTTATTCTCTCTTATATGAGGGAATTTTTCCTTAGATGAATTTTTGTTTTTCTCCTTGAGATCATTGTATTTTTTCATCTCTCTTTTGGATGGGAGTTTCCACTCCCTTTCTCCTCTTGTGAGAGATTTCATTTGAATTATACATGGGCACCTTATATGGCCTCATTTTTGGGACCCGTATTGTATTTTTTATATTTTGCATATTCTCCCTAAGTTGCACTTAAGGAGGGGTGTTGGTGTAATTAATGCATTTTACCTTGGTGAATTCACACCAAGGTAGTAGTTACACTTTACTTAATTTTAGGGAATAACTTAGGAGTAGTTGGAGAATTTCCACTTTATGTGGACTTATCATGTTATCACTTTATCACTCTCCACATAATTTTTCACATTTTTCAAAAAAAATATTACACATTGGAGGGTGATCCACCTCTTGTGGACATGTGATTCCACCTTGGGTGGGTGATAAGTTGTCTCTTGATTAATTGTCTTATTCACTCCTTTGTACTCACCTTGGATATATAACCTAGGGCTCTCCTATGTACTATAATCAATTTTATTTATTTGTATTGAATTATTTATAGGAATACAATTTATTATTTTCATATCCATTATCTCTTGTTAGTGTTCTTTCCATTTTCTCTAGATCTTGGGTTTCTATCTTCATAGCCAAATGTTACATGAGGTCATACTCCTGCTAAAGTGGAGGCTAAAAATAGTGTCATAAAATGTATCATCATGAATTTACATTATCTCCTAGCATTCACTTTAGTTCTCTTGATTCTATGCCCCCTTATTTGATTGATCTTGCTCATCCTAGGGTCTGAGTTTGTGTGCGTAGTATTCTTCTAGCTCCACTAGTCTTTAATGAAACCCTCCAAGATTGGACTAGGTTTCTCAAAACCCTAGTTCTAGTGGACTATAATTCTAGGAATCATAGTCCCTCAATACCAGGGTACTAGGTCTCAAAGTCCCCTTAGACCATGGTGCTAAGCGCCAGTGTCCAACCAAAAAGGGTTCCAATTTTGAATATTTCAACAATCAAATTTTGGTGAGTGGTAAAATATCATCCAAGTCAGCCTATTGTGGGGTTTTCACATGTTTTCTTGAGGTTTACTATAAAAATATGCCTCCCCTCCTCATCTCATAGTATAAATTTTCAATTCATCTTCACTTGAGCAAGAGTTCTAGTCATTTCTATGGCACTAAAGAAGTAGATTCAAGCATTGAAGGTGGTATCCATGATCAAGTTCCTATGTTTCCTCCATGAGTGAAGGTATATAAAAGATCTCTTCCTAGAATCAATTACCTTTTATGAAGGCTTCAAGAAAAGGATAATTCATTAGAGAAGTTAAATCTTTGTGATTCAACATTATTTACTTTAGATTCATGGTTATTTTAGATATTATTTTGTAGGGAAGTTTTAATCCTCCTAGGAAGATCCTATACAATACAAAACACCATGATTTTCCCACTTGTGTGTAGGTTCTCATATTCAAAGATAAAGTATTATAGATCTAGAGAAGGTGCATTGATACAAGAAGATTCATATTCTAAAATAGGGACTGTGACGCTTTTGTCTTTCACACATATGGTTAATGTATTAGTTTGACACTTTTTTCAAATATTTTCAGAGGATACACTAGACAAACATTCTAGTTTTGGATCTGCAAATGATATCATTTTTGTGTCTACTAAGATGATGGAACTAAACAACTTAGTCCTATCATTTTGAGCCTGAGTTCTAGTGACATGTTCCTCTTTGAATCCTTTTTTCAAATATGTCTTCTATATTATTTTGTAAGACCTATAGCTCTCTATTTATGATATTTATGTTGTGATTAATGGGAAGTATGTACTAAGAGGTGAGGGGTGAATCAATACCTCTAAAATTTTTATATCCTTTAATCAATTAACCTTTGTAATCAATTTGTATATCCATTCAATCTAATCTATACTATCTTGATGTGAGTTATATCAATTCGTAACATTAACATACATGTGAACATTCATAGAAACATTTATGAAATTAATTTGACACATAAAACAAGATATGATATTGCAGAAAACTCCTGTTAGGAAGTAAAAATAGTGGTGGGGATGGCACCCACAAAATCTTCACTATCTGCAGATTGCAAGGAGTTGATTAAGGCTTACAATTTAATCACTTCTGATGATCTACCATGTTAAGAGTATCGGTGGAGACCTATTAAATTCTACTATGTTAAGAGCTTTAGCTACACTATTGAGTGTGCACTCGGTTAAGATATTTGTAGTTGGACTGTTAAATACACCTTCCTTCAAAGGATTTTTACACTTTTCTCCACTTGTTAGAATGATAGAAAATTACAAATTGAACTGGTAAATGCAATCTCCTATTGCTAATACAGATCCAATTTAGTTTACATGAAAAATATTATCACCTTATTGTGATTGAATAATACCTCTGATTCTCGGTAGCCTCTATTCTTGGTTCTGATAACCAAATTCACCTTTTTTTGTTCTTGTTCTTGAAACTTTCAATCTAATCCATATATGTGCTCGTTGAATTCATTCATGTTCTCCTCTCTCTTCCCATCCTTTTCCATCCATGTATAATGAATGATTGCATCATCTATTTATAAGATATATTGACATCATCAAGTTTCGAGAAAAACAATGTTAACTCTAAGATCAGGTTTACAACTTGTACCTAGATCTCCTAGTCTATGTGTTTTAAATGAATTAAACTGATTAAAGCACTTACATTCATTTTTCTTGTTGCTAAAGAAATGGATTTAAAAACAAATCAATATCCTATAAATAGAATAAGCTTGCTTTATCTGACGTGGAAGTCAGATCCACTTTTTGCGGGCTGCAACTGACTTTTGGTTTTTGTTTGTTGATTATGCTCTGACTGTCTTTCAGTTTTGTTCTGTCGGTTTCTCTTTAACTATCTTTTTGGTTTGCACTTTATCTTGCATCTCGGGTTTCTCTATTGGTTTCTCTTTAACTTTCTATCTTTGCATTTTCAGTTTACACACTGAGTTGTGTCGTCGGTTCTTTTTGTACTTAGTCATTTCGGTGATCATCTTTATATCTAATTTTTAGTTTTCTCTATCCTATCTTTCGGTGTATGCTTATAGAAAGTGTTGTTTGCATACTAATGGAAAATTAATATCATAAATCTCCCCCTTTGACATTAGTATCAAAAACTAATATGTGCAAAATACTAACAGAATGTTAAGTATATACAACATATATAATCCTTAGTCATTTTAATGACTCCCCCTATGTATATGTCGGTATATTTGTACATATGATATCTTTCCTTATACATATCATTTTCCATATATATATACATATACATATATATATGTATATATATATATATATATATACATATACATATAAATATGTATATATATATATACACACATATACATATATATATGTATATATATATATATATGTATGTATATATATATATATATATATCATTTTCCCCCTTTTTTTATATTAAGGGAAAAGCTCAATACCTTAGACCTTATCAAAAATGTGGGAGTGTGAAGAATTCATGTCTTCCATCATTTTATCCCATTGTTCTTTTAGGTTCTCCAGATCCATGTGCTCAAGTGTGATCTTTGAGTACATTTCATAGATGATGTCTGCTACAAACATCTCGAGGGTTCCTATCAGTTGCCTTGCTGAAATGATGTGTTGTTGGAGCAATGTTAGGTTTGGTACAAGTTGAGCTTGGAGCTTGGTGACTTCTTCCCTGAAGTGTGTCTCTTCTTCCCATGGTTCCTGCCTTAACCCTTTTATCTCTATGATCTTCTCATAATGCAATTTAACTACATTGTCTCCATCAGTGGTTAAGCTACTTGCACTGTTAGCTAGATTTGCATCTAGCTTTGCTATATTGTCACTATTCTCTTTAGTGAACTTTTTTACTGTGCTTAGTTGTTGAATTAAGGTTATAGCTTCACTTATGATTGGGTCTAATTCAGTAATGAATTCTGAAAGCTTTACCTTATTGACCACTTCTTGGCTGATGTTTTCAATGAGGTTTTGTTGGTACCTTTGCTCTGCTCTCTCCTCAATTACCTTCTCAGCATCAATATTCTAAGTTGTTATTGCTTTGGTGCGAGTGGCTAATTGATCTAGAATGGGATTGTTCTAATCAATATAAACATTGGGAACAATTTGGTGTAATATATCTCGTGTTTTCTCTCTTACCATGGAGTCCCTACTCTGTTTCTTCAGCTTCTCTTGTAATGCCTTCCTTTGGCATATTTCAATGTATTCTTGTAATGCTTCAAAATCAAGTGTATATGGGTCACACTTTGGTATTTCAATAAGTTCATCAAAGGTGACTTCCAACTTATTCTTCTTAGATTTCTTCTTCTTCTTTTGTGAGACACTTGAGTGTAAAACCATTAACAATTTCTTGGCTTTCTTAGTTGTGCTCGATGAAGTGACTTATTGTGCTTCTTTTTGCTTCTTGGTGTCGGTTACAGCTTGTCAGGTGTTTGTAGACATTTCCACATTCACCTTCACATCGTTGATAGCATGTTTTTTAGTTTCCTCAGGAGTACCATCTTTATTTTTGTCTCCTTCATCGGTGTCCTTAGATTCATCATTCTTTGTTTTTGCATTCTTATCTGTTGTATCTGCATCCTTTTCTGTATCTCCTCCTGTAACCTTATCATTATCGTTATAGTTTGAGTAGCTCTGATGTCTTTCTGACCATCAGTGTTTTCTTTGTTTGCTTCTTCCCATGCATCCTTGGGAGTATCCTTTTCAGGTGACTTGTTTAATTCTTGCAGAATATTAATAGCTTGTATCAATATTGGCATGTTGTCTGGAATGTTTACTTATGCAGTATCAATTATTGTGTCTTGCTCACCGGTTATGTCTTTTGCAACAATGACATCTTCATATTTATTAACTTCCTCTACTGGGTCATCGATAATATCAATGACATTATTATCCACAATGTTGTCATTTGTGGTGTCTAGACATGATTCATCTACAACATCTACATTATTGTTACCAGTTGTGTCATCTTCTTCCTTATCTAACTCAACAGATGTGTCATCTTGAGTTGCCTTGTCAACATCTTGTTGTTATAGGTCTTTGTCAGGTCTTTCTTCCTTAGTAGGTATGTTCATAATATTACACCATTTCTTATGGCTATCCTGATCAAGCTCTATAAGCTTTCCTTCAAGAAATTTATATGCTCTCAACTTTGGTGAGAACTCCTTTTTGTACTTCTCTGTTAGTTCATCTATTTCTACCTTATTTGATTTAGGTGGCATGAGAGTAACAAGTACTCTTTCTCTTATTTATTTCTCATTCTTAAAAATAATCTAATAGTTCTGTTGGTACATGATTTCCTTCAAAGTGAATCAGTACATATTTAAACTTGTACATTTTTTCTATAATGGCACCTTCAACTT
Source organism: Thuja plicata (assembly GCA_018584345.1). NCBI lineage: Eukaryota > Viridiplantae > Streptophyta > Pinopsida > Cupressales > Cupressaceae > Thuja > Thuja plicata. The sequence goes on along the minus strand of MU227600.1, from coordinate 2,620,829 downwards.
TGTTCTGATCCTCTGGATCTAGTTTCAGCCATCTTCTAATCTTTGAATCTCTAATAGATCCCGAGTTTGCAATAGACTTACAAATGTCATCAATAGATTTCAGATCTTTTACCTTGACATTTTCTGCCTCTATAGCTTCATCCTACTCAGTGTCTTCAATATCCTCTTGGGTTCTGATGAGTTTCCTTCCTCTTTTGTTTTTCCCTCTCTTCAGTGTGGAATCTTTCCTCTTTTATGTCCTTACCTTTCCTTTCTTCAAAGGTGAAGGAGTAGAATCCTTTGATGTTTGGATTCTTGTTCTAGAAGTAGTTGTTTTCCTTGGCTTCTTAGTTGGTGGAGGACGTGGTGAATCTGACTCTGTTTCCTCAAATTCATCCTTTTCCTTAGTTTTATTGATAGATAATTATTCTTCAGTTTCTTCCTCCTATTCAACTTCTTCATCTTATTCAGTTTCTTCTTTAGTTTCTGAAATTATTTTCTTGAGATTCTTTACCATCTTGTCCTTCTTCCTGACAATTTTCTTAACAACCAGGCCAAATTTTATTCTTGTCTTGGCCTCCTCATATGTTCCAAACTTTGGTTTTTTCTTATCCATTGCTTCATTAGTCAAGGCATCAATTGCCTTAGTTTCAAGATCAATGTTTATCTCATACTTGAATGGTTGTAACCATGTTGTCCTTGGTACAATAGGTTTGATGTAAGTATTATCTATATCAACCATAAAACATATATCATCTTTATACTTCTCAATGATTTTTTTGGGGATTCTTACCATCTTTTGCATTCAGTCTTTGAATACATTAAAGTACTCATCCATGACTGTCTCAAATTTATCTCCCATTGATGCTATGTGTTCACTAATTTGCATGGTGATTGGTATTGTGTTGTCCCATTTCACATCTCCTATCGATGGGAATGTTTCTTGAAAGTAGAAGAAAATACACATTATGAGTGAGCCAAACTTACAAGTGTTTGACTTCGCATTCCTGATAGTCTTTAAATTTTCTTTTAACTGATTTAGCAGTAGTTCAAATAAGTCTAATTGTTTTACCTTCTTCACAATTTTATAGGCTGTGTCTACTGCACCTAATGCTATGTTGTTCAATCTTCTTGCTTGGAAGAATGTGTAACCTGGAATGCATGCACCAAATTTGATCTCATCATTGGTTATGGTGGTAACTTTCAGTCCTCTGCCATCCCATTGGCTCCTATCATCTTCTTGGTCTTCGCCTTAGGTGGATGCTTTAGTGCCTTTACTTTCTTAGTTATAGGGTAACCAGTGACCACATGGATGACATCTTGGGTTATCACCTTTGGTTCATCAAGCCATAGCTTTTGGTTATGCATTCATCTTAGTACTAATCGAATCCATTCGGTTTTGAAATCCTTCAAGGACATTAGGGCATTCATGATCCCTTTTATTTCTATATGCTTATGTTTATCTTTTAGTGTTCCATCTTCATTGCATAGCTTCTTATAAACTTCTGCAACTTCTGAAGTTCCTATCTCTTCAATCTTGCAGTGTACGAAAGATCGAACATATTCCACGAGCAAAACCCTAGCTGGTATGTTTGAGAATGCTCCAGCATTGTTGGGTTGTGAGGAAACCTTAGGGTGAATCTTGTAGTTAGGTTCCTCACATGATGAATTCTTGATGAGCTTGAACTCATCCTTCTTTGTGTTCTTGGATTTCACAGTTCTTGATGTCAAGGCCATTTTTTAGAATTTAGGGCTTCCTATGAAATGCATAAAAATGGAGTTTTCAGTTATGCAGAACTTATTGTTTACTCTTGCAAATAATTCTAAAGTTCTCTGGAGTGTTGTGTGTCAAGTTGTGGTCACTCTATGATTTAGTCACTTTCTGCTCAAAAATCACCTTGGTTGCTCTGCTCTGGTCATCGTGAACAATGAGTTATTTCATTTCCCTATTTATAACTGATGCCCTAAAACATGTGTCATTAATGCTTACCAACTCCTTAGTGTATAAAGACAAATTTCGTGGGTGAAAACTTCATTTTCCTTTGATGACAATCATAACATTTCAGAGCAGTCATTATTCCTTTTGCCTTTACTGACAGGTTTCATTATTGCACACCACTTGTTCACTTTGCTTGGTTATCGACAAGGCTCATTTTATACTTAGCCATTTTTCTTTCTTAGTTTAATCGACACTTCTCGGTAAGTGTAGGGAGTCATAGCTTTGAGTGTATACCAACGGGTTTTGGTATATACGCCTGAAAGTATATTTATCATAAATTTTGACAAGTAATACCATGATGCATCTTTCTTATGCTAATTTGGAATTTAATCAATATATATTATGGAACTGATGTAAAATAATAACTTGGATAATGCAGTTCCATACTTACTTGTTCTTCTTAGGTGGGGGTTGTGATGTCAGCAGATCTATTGGATGGGGTGTCACCATTTGCATTACTTGGTCTAGCTTCATCATTGTTTGAATATTTTTTCCACATTTTGTCTCTTGCCCTCCGGATGTCTTCAATGGTGTTTCCATTCAGATATGTTCTTGTTTTTGTCATTCGATCTTTGCAGTCTATCTTGAGATGACCAACTTTATGACATTGTAAGCATGCCATCCCAGGGTTAGTCTAGCCTCTAGAATTTCTAGTCCACTATATCATATAGTTTGTAGCAATGTGACCATATCTTCCACATGTTGTACAACTTTTCCAAGTATTGTAATCCCAGACATACTGGTTACCAACTCTTTTTGGTTCATAGGGAGTTTCTTGAGCTTTAGGCTTCCATGCTTGCCTTTTCTTTTTATAGCATTCAACAGTTGTGTTTCCATTCATTTTGCAAGTAGGATAGTACTTGTCCATGTAGGTTTCCTTCTTTGGTTGTTTCATCTCAGACTTACATTCATATGCTTTATGTCCTTTCTTGTTACATTTATAACAAAATCCTATGAATG
>MU227600.1:2568886-2589844 GCA_018584345.1 Thuja plicata | reverse complement strand
CGGTCGCGACCGACACACCCCGCCCACTGTGTATACACAGTGGGGCAGTGGAGCCACGCCGCGCCGACCCCGCTCCCCTCGCTTCCCTCTCCTCCGCAGTGCGACCGCTTAGTGCCGCCCGGCCTAGCACCCCTCCGCCGGATCACCTCCCTCCGCCGCCGGTTAACACCGCCCTCTGTGGTTTTCGGCCGCCATTCCCTTCGATATGCTTAGGGTTTTTAATAAAAGACTTTATTTTATTCCGTTTTAACTCTTTGTTGTTTTTAGCATGATTGACTTAAGTTTTCTTTATATATTTGTATGTTTTCATGGGTTTAAAAAAAAAATGGTTATTTAGGAAAAAATTTATTTCTTAAAAGAGTAAGATATTTTGTTAATTAAGATCTGATTTGCATATTAGAATTTTTATAAAAAAAAAACTGATTTGGATTTAAATGGTATAGCTTAGTTTAGTTGATTTCTTTATTTTTTTTATTTATTTAAAGTTTTTATTTTTTTTTTATTTAAGAAGAATGTTTAAGATTTGATTAAGATATTTTAAAATTAGAATTCTTTTATTTAAGAATTGGTTTGTAAATATTTATGTATATTATTGTTGAAGGTAAGGGTTTATAGGATGTTTTATTTAATTTCATTTAGTTTTAATTTTAGTAAAGATTGGTAATGGTTATTTAAGGGATGTTTATATAGGGTAGGATAGAATAGTATATCATTAAATTTTCTTTTATTTTAGATTGTTAATTAATTAGAGGTTTCGTTATCCGTCTTGAGTATAAATTAAGTTGTTTTCTTTTATATATCTATATTGTCCTTATTTAAAATTTCTAGTTTTCTTTTCGTCACCTTTGACCTTTTTCTTGTACGGTTGACTTTCTGTCAACCATGGTCAAACTTTGTCCGTTGGTCCCGATATTGGAACCCAATACTCCTTACAGCCTCTGGACCCGAGGGTTTCAGTTTTGAGCCTTTTGGAGATAGTTGACTTTTTGGTCGGCTACCTCATTTTGCGTGCCTATGACTTCCATAGCGCTTAGTGGACCCTAGTGACCCTCCTTCACATATTTATAAGTATGGTTGACTTTTGGTCAACTCTAGTTGACTTTTAGTCAAACTATCTCAATTTGCGTGTACGAGTCTTCCTTTGGGTCTAAGCGAACCCTAGTTTGTACCTTTCACCTTTTCAGTGTATAGTTGACTTTGGTCAACTCTAGTTGACTTTTGGTCAACTACCCCATTTTACGTGCACATGAATACTCTTAGGTTTGTTTGGGTATCCTGTTTATGTGCATTTTTAAAAGTTTTTGTTCGTGTGTTTTTGCCCAACTTTTGGGCATGACAGGCACCACTCCATATTTCCTTGTATATGGTGTTGAAGTTGTCTTACCAATTGAGGTTGAACTTCCATTACTCTTAGTGTCACTGAGAGGCCTAATTAATGATGAAGATTATAGAGTGGTTTGGATCACATAATTACACCTATTGGACGAGAAGCGTTAGCAAGCATATGAGCACCTAGTTGTCTATCAAAATAGGCTCAAGAGGAGCCACAACAAGAAAATCCACCCACACTAGTTCCAGGTGGGAGACCTCATACTAAAAGAAAATCATGAAGTGGGTACAGATTGAGAGAAGAAAGGGAAGTTTGAGGTCACATGGAAAGGTCCCTACATTTTCACTGCATGCTTTAGTTCTAGGGCATATGAATTATCTACTCCCAAAGGAGAGCCCCTGAATGATCTCATTAACATCATTCATCTTAGGCACTTCTATGCCCCACGACTGGATTGTTCATTCCAGTGATCTGAAAAAATCCATAAAAATTATAAAAATTCTTGAAAAAATCAGTCCTGGTGAAAATATGTTAAACAAACACCTTGATGATAACAAAAAAATCAAAAATATCAAAACAAAAAGAGTAAAGAGAAATAAATCGTCTGATGGTGAAAACTTGGCAGTTAGGCATCACACATAGTGGACCATATCATTATCTATCAAAATATCATTCCCCTCCATCTCACTGATCACATCCACCTCCACCTCAGCATTTCCCGTATTCCTTAGGTGTTCACTCATTTCACACACCAAATCTCACCGATCCTTCTATCCTTTATCTTGAGCTTTTGTACGTATAGTCTTGTATATAATTGTCAGCCCTCACTATACATATCTCATCCTATCCCAATCCCTAAGCTTCTAGTGGTCTCTATCTATACATATCTTGTCTATGTCATTCCAGTCTTTCTCCTAGTATCACATGTACATATCTCGCATCCTCAGTCAGTCTTCTTGCAGAAAGTGATCCAGTTCCACTTTGAATCCTGTGCTAGAACAAGTCCCTTTTAAGAAAATATCGATTCATCAATTTGACCTCAGTACATCTTTTGGCCATCGGTTACCCATTTGACATCTCCTCCATCAGCAGGTCCTTGTAGGATGTATCCTTCCTCATGTCTAACCTAAATCCATTCAGCATTCTGTATCATTTGATCTCTCTGGAAAAAGACATCTTGTGGTTAAATTTTTATCTTGAAATTTTATTTTGGTTCTCATCATTCCTGATTCTCTCATTTTTTATCCTCCTAAAGGTTTCCAAGATTATTCATATCATGGTATGCTGAAAATGGATGCACCTGAGATAGGGAGCTTGATCTTTTTCATTTTTTTTCTTGTGACTCAGTCGGACATGACCCTTGCACGTATGCAATCTGTTTGGGTTCGCCTACTGCACTTGGGAAATATCATTTTCTTGTGGGCTTCTCCAGCATTGTTTCTACCATGGCTCTTCTAGGACTCATGTGTGATGCTGGGGCAACCCCCACATGTTTTTTGCGTCACTCCTTGGCAACACCAGTGACAAGGCCTTACATTCTTAGTAACCTTGGCATGGTCTCTAGCATTGCTATATCAAAATAAGTGTTCAAACTACATAGTGGTATTCCATCCTGGAATACCCCTCGCTCAAGCTTCAAGAATAATCCCCCCATATCCCCTGCAAAAATCCTATCCTACAATCAATCCTACATCCTAGTAATCATCTAATCCCAACCCCTCATGATCCTATACACACCTAATCCCTCATCTCTGATGTAAACATGCAATTTCCCATTGCCCATCATGCCCTATCCTCTGAATTCTGATAGTGCACATTCTTTCCCATCCCCTCTCTTCTAAACTACTAACCCAAACCTAGTTGGATAGTGATGTGTTACATTTTTACTTCCCACTTTTGCATTCATTCTTGATTGCATTATTGGTCATCTTCATTATAATCCTTGTAGGTGCATCTTTCATTCGCATTCTCATTCATGTATAAATTGCATTAAGTCATTTGCATTTTAGATTCATTTCTAATTTTGCATTGTTAATTCCTTTTAGATCCATTTTAATCTTGCATTGTTAATTCATTTTAACTCCATTCTAGTTTTGCATTTTTAATTCCTTTTACATCCATTATCATCTTGCTTTATTAATTCATTTTAGCTCCATTCTAATCTTGCATTGTTAATTCATTTTAGATCCATTTTCATCTTTCATTGTTAATTCATTTTAGATCCATTTTCATCTTGCATTGTTAATTCATTTTAAGGTTCATTTTTAGTCTTGCATTCTTAAAACATTTTTCACGTTCATTTTAATCATTGAAGATTCATTTTAAGGTTCATTTTAGTCTTGCATTATTAAAACATTTTTCACATTCATTTTAATCATTGAAGATTCATTTTCAATCTTGCATTGTTATGTCATTATTAACATCACATTTATTTTCATTTACATACATATTGCGTAAAGCACATACATTACATACATCATAAAACCATATCACATCCTGCATCCACACACTTTAGTATATCATATATAAACGTCATCCATCCTGCATAACCAACATGTCATAAATATGCATCACATCCTACATCACCCATGTGTCAGTCCATCATATACATCATATAGCATAAATCATGCATCCATAACCATGTAAAACTCAGAATACATACATATCAGCCAAGACTCTACATCATATATCAACAACCCACTCGCACATCATGAAAGAATAAAAGTCCTCAACATCCATCCAAAGTGTCTCATATACATATACATACAAAAATGGGCTCTAAGTCCCAGCAAAATACAAGCACAACAGCACAATACATCACTGTCCCTCTGGGCCCCTCGTGGCAGGCTACTCATGTGCATCCTGCATCCCTGTATCCTACTCATCCCCTACAATGGGTACATGTATGGGCCCCAATGTATACCTCAATCCTGCTCGAGCCTTCTCTAAAAATAGTGAGAATCCTGATCCCATCCCTACACTCTAGAGATGTGTAAAATTGCCTCCTTCCCTAGTACCTATACATGTGCCAATGCTAATCCTTGTCCCTACACTTGTACCATGTACCTATCTTGAGGCTCTTGTATTGGAGCTCTCTGCATCCCAAATCTGGACAGACCCACTGCCTGACTATCTATGGCCCTAGTTTTTCCTGGTCCTTTGACACTACCCTATCCTCTAGCTATGACCTTGTACCCTAGGTGTTGACCCTCCCCCTGCCCACTACCTCCTATTATCTGGGAAACATCCACTCCTAACACGACTGAACCCCTAGCTGACCTGAATGAATCTCTCTAGACTAGTGGTATTGTAGAATGATACATGTCTCTATACTAGCCTACCTTCTTTATGAGCATTGTAACCTCCCTAATAAGCCCAACCACCCTGCCTCTTCCTACAAAAGCTAGCTCTTCCCACATCCCCCAACCTCCCATGGTGACTCATCCATCTCTTGTTTGAATCTCTCCCTCTCAACCCTCAAACCATCCCTCTCCACCACCAGTCTATCCCTCTCCTCCATAAAGGTGAACCCATCCTCCATCATCTCTCCAAACTATGTATGTGCAACACCTAGCTCTCCCCTCAACTCCCCCACCTCCTTAGTCAGATCGACCACCTATCTCCTAAGGCTAGTTGCATCTTGCATCCACCTGGACCTTATCTCTCTCCACCCTCATAGAATCTCTCTCTACTTAGGCATGTTCCCTCTTCCCCCTCATCATATCCCTCTCTGACCTTAGTGCATCCCTCTCCTCCTACATGTCTCACAACTGTTGAGTAGTGGTTGCATGCATGAGCTCTATGGATCTCAACCTCTCTACCAATGAATCCCCAAGGCAGCCTGATGACAATCCCCCTATTTATAGGCCCCTCTATGTTAGGTGGCAGTCTTTCCTCCTAATCCCCCCATCCATCCTCTATCGCCTCCTTTCCCTTGATCTCCTGATCTCCCTCCCCTCTCCCCTCTCTCCTCCTCTCCTCTCTCCTCTCCTCTCTCCTCCTCTCCTCTCTCTGCCTCTCCTCTCCCTCCTACCATTGGTGCTCTTATCCGAGGGACCACCATCGGTACGGGCCTCACCTATCTAGTCATCCATCCTCCCCTCATCCTCCTCTAAATTGTAACCAAGGTTGCTTCTTGACGCACTCTATAAGCCTCGGGTAGTAATCCTATCCTCCCCATAGCACACGGTCTCCTAAATTAATCCTTGTACTCCTGGGTGCTCCCTGCATCTGCTAGCCCTCCCTGCCAATCCCACTAGACAAGCTGAATACCCTGTCAGGTTTCCTGTAATCCCTACCTCTCTAATTTGTGCCCAAACTCTGACACCCTCTCTTAGGTCACCCTCTTGTACCACCTTGCAGGATCCTATACTCCTTGTGTGAATCCAAACTATCTCCCCACTCTATCTGGTCGGTACTGCTCTACTATGTGATCCCATCTCCCTGTCAGGAATGTGGGTGTCATCATGTATGGTATATGTAGCTGGTCCTCTTCCCATGGTCCAACCTGTGTGTAAGGCCTCCACGTGATCCCATCTCAAATCTCATCAATGGTAACCCTCCAGTAATTTGTATCATCCATGTCATGATAAGTCACTGGCTCTTCCAAGTTGTACACCATAGGCTGCTCTACCTATCATGTGCTCCTCCCAAGTGGTCTGAGCATAGCTATGTGCTCTCATTCCCACACCTGGAGTAGGGTGATACACCCAATAATACTTTTGTGATCTCCACCTCCATGATAAACTATTTGGTGGAGATACTAGTAGACCTCTGTAAGAATCAATATACCACATGCTACGGGTACCCCTACATCTATGATCTTCACAATCACTGGGATCAGGCTGAGTTTAATGCATGTCCCTCCCGTGTCTGGGTAAATGTACCACAAAACCAATCTCCACACCTAAAATTATATATTACACGTTGGATGTGCATCAAAGTGTCGATCTAGCACAAGTTGAGTGTGCTGCAAAGGGAGTGTGGCACCCGGCTTGACCAATGTTGCAAGGGCCTCGTCTTGTGTCACATGTGTTGCCATCACCTCTGTCCCTTAGATGGGTAACTAGAATATCTGGTACACATCCTCTAGTGTGATCATCATCTCCCCTATTGGGAGATGAAATGATGTTGTCTCCAAACACTACCGCTCACATAGTGTATTCACCATCGCCATGTACGCCTACCTATGGGGCATGTGTGCTAGATACCCCAAGCCATTAGCATCTACCTGAGCCCAGTCCACTAGTGTGAAATGATCTGCTACCTGCAGCATTATAGTATGCCTCTCCCGTGATGGGACTTGATCAACAGACCACTACACACAATCCAAGAACTCATTAGTCATTCTAGTCCTTCCTGAAACCTGCTAACCACATTCCATTTCCCCCGCTTATTATTCTAGCCCATTTCCTCCCTTTTTAGCATTCTCACCCATCTAGTGTGCATTCCCATGACCGTGGGAACACGCTACCTGTAACCAACCCTGTGTCATGGGAATGCATTCCTGTGACATGATGTCACTACCCCCTTACCCCCTCAGTCCCTCACAAGACTGCTTCATTTCTACCCACCCCATCCCTCCCAACTCTGGGAATACGTTCCCACAATAAATCCTTGCGGGAACGCATTCCTACCACAAATTCAAACCCTACCCTCCTAATGGAATTCCTATCATAATTCCTTAATCCCACCCTACCCGGACCAAATTTTTTCCAAACTCTTTCCTACTGATCCTGAGGGCATTCCCGTCGGGGATCCTTTTGTGAGAACGCGATTTTGATTCCTCTAACTCTACATAAAATAGAAAAAAAAAATTCAAAGCAAATTTCTTGAGCCTACATGTCTTTCCAATGCTTCTTGTTGTTGTACACTATGCACTAAGTCTACCCGATGCCTCAGTCGCCCCCTCTGAGCCATCATCCTGTCAAATTGCAGAGCTCAAAATTGTTAAGGATTCTATAAGCTCAAAGTGCACAATAAACCTATTTTGCCACCCTTCTAGCCATATATAGCTCACCCTACACCTTTATTTTCCACCCCCGGACACCCCCATCCCCTCCAAATTTCTTCTAGACCACATTTTATCCTCTTCTTTCTAATTTCTCTCTCTCTCTACCCCTCATCCTTTCATTTTCTTCTTTGTCGCTTTTCACCTTCTTTTCAAGACGTCACCATGGCTTTGTTGTTTCTCCCTACCTCCCTCTCAAGGGGGCATCACCCTACCCAAATTCTATTCTTTCCATCAGCTTGGGGTAACTTAGTTGCCTAAGTTACTTCTTTGTGTCGTTCATTATTTTAAACGTCTTCAAAATAGTGTTATTCTAACCCTATGTCGAAGAGGGGAAAAATGTAGACACCTAAATTTGACTAAACATATTTAATTAAATTTAGTGCCTTTCTAGAACATTATTGATTAAATAATTACATGTTTATTTTATTAATTTGTGTTATCTCCTAGCTCAATTAATTCAATTAATTAGCTATAGTCCAATTAATTATCAAATGACAACTCATAGTCTAATAATAAATTAAATCCCTTTTCCTCTATTAAGTTGAATGCATATATTTATTTGTTTAACTTAATTCATAAATCCCCTTTTATCCCACTTATTAATTAAATATTCCATTTAAATTCAATATGAGCACATGGCTCCTAACTTTAACCCTTAAACTAGCCATGTTCAACCACCTAACCAAAGGTTCCAACTCAACCCAACCCATTCACACATGCTAACCCTTTCTTATTAGTTAATTAACCCCAATTAACTAATTAACTCCTCCACTTATTCTCTCTCCTCCCATCACATCTTCCTAATCACCCCACTTGTCCTCTAAACTTAAGCCTAATCACTCCCTAAGCATATGCACAATCCTAATCGAAGGATTAAGAACTCAACCCCAACCCCAAAGTCAACTTTCATGTCACATCCTTCAAATCCCAAACCATATGCATTTCAGTCTTCTATAAATGCTCCTACATATCTCTTACACACTCCATCCATCTCTTACATCTTTGTCCTCTCAAATCTCCCAAAATGGTCACATTACCCCATTCTTTCAAACCTCTCTCCTTGTGACACTTGTCACAATCAGAAGCATTTGAGAAAGCACAATCCATGTCCTCTCCCTCAAATTCATCTTGACCCTTCCTCAAGTTTGCATATTGACCCTCCATTTATCCCTCCATTTGCCTATAAATTGAACCCTTCACTCTTCCATTTTCATCCACCATCAAATTATTGTTATCATGCCAAATTGAGAGTCAAAAGCATCCAACATAGCTTTATAATGCCAAAATATTCCCAAAGCCAATTCTTTTGAAGCTTGAGCACCAACATTTGAGCACACATCCAAACTCTTGGACAAATTCACACATCAAGGAGAGCTTGCATCGGTTTAAGAATGTTTGCACACTCTTAGGCATTTTATTTGGTTTGTAACTCTCTTTTTGTCTAATCTTATATATTGTTTTGATTTAGTTTATTTGAATGCTTAACTAGTTTAGGTATTCCAATTGAGCTTACTATTTCATTACTCACAGATCTATATCTTGCATGAAAAGACTACCTAGACCCCCATTTCACTTCATTTCATAATGGTTTCTAGGTTTAGAGTGTCACCCAAGGAGATCATGTTATGGATGTAAACAATATTCTTTGGTACTCAAGAAAGAAAAATTTGGCTTTAGTTTATGGTATTATAGAATTGAGAATTTTAATATAGTTATATTAACAAATAAATATTGGTATGCATGTATTAATGATCAGAAGAGTAAAAGTGGAGTAACATTATTTCTTGGTTAAATTCTAGTGTCATGAATTTTAGTAAAAAAAATATTTGATATTCTTATCCATTGCGGTTTAGTAGAATACATTGTAGTGTAGCATCTTGTTGTACCTAGGTATTATGGATGAAGAAAAATCTAAAGGAAATGAAGGTAGAGTTTGATTAACCCATTCTTATTCCTTATGATGATATAGGCACTATAAATATATAAAAGAATCTAGTAGTGCATTCAAGAACATAACACATCAACTCAATATCATTTTCTAAGAGAGAATGTTCTTGATAGATATGTGAAGCTGGAATATGTGGATACTAAGGAATAGATTTCAGATATATTCACAAAGATTCTTCGTAAAGATACTTTTGAGTATCTTAAGAAGAAGTTAGAAGTGGTTTCTTTGTTTTGTAAAATGTTTAACTAGAATCTGCAACCAAACACTTCAATAAACCATTACATCAAAAGGGGTTAGAAAAACATAAGATTCAAAGCATGATCAAAACCCTTAGAAATTGTCTTATTGCTTCCTAGTTGAATAAAGTATGATTCTCATGTTTGTTCATCAGATTAGACATAGAGAAATCAGTGACTTGACTACTCCAAAATGGAAGATTCAATGCAATATGGAGCAAGATGCATAGACTTGCATGCTTTTCTCTTGAAAGCTTGAAAATGAGAATGCATAGACTATCCAATGAAATGCATAGCAACTATGATAAATCAAACTAGAATGAAAGATTTAAACTAGAAATGGAAAGAACAATTCATCTAGATTAAGCTATGAGATGAGAACTAGAATGCCATTAAGCTCAGAAATGAAGCTAAACAATGCAAGAAATGCAAGAAGCTAGCATGAGAGTAAATAAACTATGAATGCACTATGAAATCTAAGATGAAAATAGCATCATAACCTTATTCCAAATCTTCTTGCAATATACTAGCATCTCTCTCCAAAATCTATCAAGTCTATCCAATCTCTAGCCATAAGCAAAGGGAGCTATCCCTTTTATAAGAGATTCCAAAGAATAAGTGGTTGAGATTAAGAGGGAAAATAATTTGATCAATGGTGGAGATGAAATTCTTCTCAATCCATGTGAGATGATGAAGTGATTTCGATTGGCTAATTTATGAGGAGAGACAAAATTGGCATTTTCCTCTCTTTTATTTGTTTTATTTGATTTTTGAGTGCACACCCATGTGTGAATGGGTTCACTTTTTCAGACTTAGGAATTTTTTATTTTATCCCAATGTTTATGCTTTTTTGGGTTTAGGCTTTGATGTTTGATGATTTGATTCAACAATTTATGAATAAAATTATGTAAGCAAGTTTGATTAAATGCTCAATAATTTAGAGTCTAGTGATAGTGTCTTAGATTTAAGATTTATTAAGACCAAATATTTGATAAAGGGGGGCTATGGGTTTACTAGACCATTTTTGGGTGATTACATTTTCCCCTCTTAGACTAATGTGTGATCGATCTGGGAACACATTGGGTCAAAGAACATTTTCAAGATTGATTGAAAATATCTTGATGTGAAGCGATGAAACTATCCCATAGATCATAAACTAATTCCAGACTTGGTTGAGCAAAGATCGATTGAATATTTGAAGATATCAGCTCCAGACTTGATTGAACAGAGACTGATAAAGAGATCTGAATATATCAGCTCTGGGCTTGATTGAACAAAGACTGATAGAAGAGTATGAGCATTCAGTTTGATGTGAAATGATGAAACTAAATGTCTGTCCTCCTAGCAGATTTCTTGGTTTAAGATTAAGTTTTGAAATGGTGAACCAACCTAATGTGGTGCGATGAGACTGATTGTCATTTGATTGATTGATTGGGATAATTGACTTGATATGGATCCTGATAAATCCAATTACTAGATTGAGTGGAGTTCTCAGATTGATATGGTGCAATGAACCTGATATGCCCCTAGAGCTTTGAGATTTGATGCGCAGTGATGAGAATCACTTAATTAGATCTTGATTTAATTCAAAGCCTGATGCCCTTAGAGATTGAACTTGTGATGTGAATCAAATTGTTGATATAATGGTACTACCCCCTCAGGAACAAAATCAAAAGGATGGGAGGTACAAGCCTAATAGATCAAAAAATCATTGAGATATGACATACGAGCCTGCTTTAAGGTCATGGTTGATCAAGTTTGACCAAAATGGATTGAGGAGGGAAGTGTGCAAGAAATATGATCAAAAGGAATCTCGGATCGGAATCCTATGAGGAAAGCATTAACAATCAACTGCATTTATGAGAAATAGGTTATTTTTCATTTTTGAGGATCAAAACACTATCGAATTTTGATTTTGGTCCCAAAAATAGATTCAGAGCGGTCCAATTAGCCAGGGGTGAAATTTTCACATCTATAGGAGCATTTTGAAAATTAGGTCAAAATTGCTATATAAGGCCTGGAGGGATCACTTTCAAATCATTTTCACTATTCATCTTTGGAGTTTTTGAGAGGATTCTATGAGTGAAAATGGTGGTCCCGACCTCTACTCATCATTTCAAGTGAATACAAAGGCATGGACAACCCAAAGATTATCCAGCACTTGTAAGTAGTCGATAAACTTTATCTTTGCATGTGAATTTTGCTTGTTTTGTCAAAATTTTATGGTTTTTGTGCATTTTTAACCATATGCCCATGGTTTTTCATACGGCCTTATGAAGGAGCTCATACGAAAAGTGGCCAAAAATTCTTTTATCATATGGGGCCATTAGAGTTGTCGCATGTGACTTACCCTCCTATCACACGACAATATTCAAACTTGCCCCATTTATCGTCTGATAACACTATATTTGTCATATGAAACTGCTTCGTCATCTGATAATTTTTCTTATGATTTATGAACCTTGGGGCCAGTTTTAGTCTTACTATCTTTTGTTGTATGGGAACAGAGATATTTCTCTCCTGTTGTTACAACTTAGTTACGTGGTCATCTTGCTTAGTACTCTATTTGTGATCTTTTCTAATGATGTTGTAGTGTTTTCACTTTGATTTGATGTCAATACTGACGTCATTTCTATCTCTTGTCTGTATGTAGGTGCAGTTTCTTGAAATTTAGTTCAAATCTACGTATCTGACTACCATGTAGTTAGTTCATGGCTTGTCTGATGATCAGAGAGCACATGTCTGAGCTTGTGGCATTTCATGGTTGTTGCAGATTCCTGATATTCACGTAAACCATGGGATGTTGAATGTGTTAGTGGAGAGATTCCATTGTGAGGGAAATACTTTTCACTTGGTGATGGGAGAGATGACCATCACTCTTGAGGACATCTATAGGACTCTACAGATTCCTTTTGCTGGTGCGAGGGTGGAGTATGATTCCACACCTTTAGTCAGAGTGTGTGCATTAGCTCCAGTCTTTCATGATCCTTTGATTATAGATCGATCCATCTCCTGGGATACTTTGCTAGAGAGTTATGGAGAGAGTAGTGGCCTCTGGAGTGCGTGCTTGGTAGATTCATTAGTGGTTTCCTCATGGCTGATTGATCACAGCAGGGGTTCTTATGTGGTTGGGCTCAGACGTTGGAGAGCTTGATTACATAGCCTATGTAGCTTGGTTGGGGTCAGTGCCTTCTAGCACACATGTATCATGAGATACAAGAGATTACATACAGGGGTATGTGAGGGATGGCTACAGGAGTTGTGGTTTTACAGATATGAGCTTGGGAGCATCTCCCAGTTTGTAGACTAGTTACATAGGATGCCCGATAGGGTGTATAACCTTATGTGTATAGACATTCAGGTTTCATTACACAACCCTTCCTGGGAAAGACAGAGTATTGGAGGCGTCAGCTAGATGATTTGAGCCTAGTTGTATGGATACCTTACTTGCAGGCAGAGGTCTGGGCTGAGTGGAGAGTCGTCCATAGGGAGTTCTTTGTTTCTCGCCCCTTGTTGGGAAAGACATCACTGGTGATAGAGAGATTTGCACTATCTTGGGTATTGCAAAAGTATGGTCGTATTCAGAGTATATCCATAGAGTACACCACCTATGCTCAATTTATGGAAAAGGAGCGCAGAGGCTGGTCCAACAAGTAAGATTTCATCTTGTGTATTTATTTACTCTTTGTACTTATTATGTATAGGTAAACTAAGCATTTGAAATTTTTGTTATGCAGGTTGTCTTTGGCATTGTGTACCCATGAGCTCATCGGGCTTACCTGAACAACATGGGATTATCAGGAAGGAGTAGCGGATGTAGGAGTTACTCCAGAGTATTGAGACCATTTGTCAAGGTATCCTTTCCCTAGGTTTATAGATCTGAATGAGAGGGTGCCTAGGATTGATGATGATGGTCCAGGGCAGGCACCAGTGGTAGATCCACCAGGCATTCCATAGAGAGCACCTCAGCGAGCACCATCAAGGACTCCTATTCAGCCAAGAGAAGGATTTGGAACTAGTCCAATCACAAGTAGGGTGTTAGGATGACAGAGAGATCATGGAGAGATGGGTACCCTAGGAGCTATTGGAGGATAGGTGTCATCTACAAAGGAGGTGGAGGAGGAGATGCTCGATGTGCAGCCTGATCTAGGGCTAGATGATGTAGTGAGGATAGTTTGGCAATGCCAAGAGGCATGAGAGGTTGCAGAGCAGGAGGGTCCCCAAGGAGAGGAGGCTCAAAGGGAGCCACAGACACCTTGGGATGTGATCAAGTCATTGAGGACATAACTACGAGCCTCTTAGGCACAACTAGTAGTGGCTCAGTCTCAGATTGCAGAGAGAGACCGAGTGATTGTAGAGCAAGTGCAAATGATTACAGGTCATAAGGAGAGGATTTGGGCGCTTCAGAGCCAGGTGACCTTTCAAACCAGCAGAGTGGCATATTATGTTGTAGCATATACGACAGTGATTCCAAGGGCACAACAAGTGTCATCATACTCAAATTATTTATCATGATCTGAGGGAGCAGTCCCTCCACCTAGGACAGATGTTCCTCCATGCCCACCGCCTGATGGTGGTGAGGGAGGAAGCAAGACTTGATTACCCTTATTCTGTCTTATCCCATTCTAATTTTGAGATCCATTGGATTGTATATGATTCATTTGCACCGAAGGTGCATATTTTTGCTTGATATTTATGAGAGCACATCATTTTGTATACACTGATACATTTTGAGATATATATATATATATGATGATCCTTTTGGTGCTCGACATGTTATCTTGTCTTTATCTCTTGGTCATATATCTTTTTTTTGTATGATATGTTGATGTTATATGCTTTCTGTAGCTTAGATCATAACTCATGCATGCTTCGTTTGTGTTGACCATACAATATACTCTCATTCTTGTCATTAAACTTTATGCATAGGTAAGTAACCTTTAAGGAGATGAAATGCAATTGATTGTGTCAGTGGAGGATTAGAAGATTAATTGGTTATAGGGATAGCTCTATGTTTAGCTGATTGGATGAATTAGGTTATGATGCTATTATGCAAGCCTAAAAATGCAACCTACGACATGAGTCAAGTCATTGATTTCTATAGTCATAATATTTTCATCATTTGGAAATTTGGGACACCTGAGTCAGTACAACCCTTACTAGCACCTTAGGAGCTATAAAGATATGAATATGACCCTTCATCGGATAAATGTGAGAAACTAATGTAAGCATCTAGGCACAAATGTCGAGATGACCTGGACACTATTTCTAGTTTTGATATGACAATAGTACACCAGTATCGAGGCATTCGGGGCCAAGATAACCATGAGTGTGTTTTTGTTAAAACAAGCAGAATAACAGACAAGGAGATAGTACCAACCTCACCTTATGGTGCAAGAGAGTAGGATGGAGGGATGTGTGGCTTATCCACCTGAATGCAGAAGCTCTTACCACATACACCCTACAGTATTGACATAAGGATCATTAGAACTACACCAACAAGCAACAATCAAAGAAAACATAAGAAATAATTGATAACAGACAACATACAAGAAAATTATCAATAATCGTCCAGTCTGTTTAACTTGTTGATGAGGTGAGTGTTAAGGAACACTTTCATGTGTGTTATTGTGTGTGTTATCCGATGTTGTGTTTAGGAACATAGGTTTTGTCCAAAGGGGGAAGTGTTGAGAAACACTGTTGATTAAAGTGTTGAAAAACACTAGCGTGTCAGTAGAAAACTGTCCAGAGGAAAGACTAAGTGTGGTGATTTTAACAAGTTGACTGACAGGACATTGGAATAGCAGGAGGCCTATACAAGACCTAAAGAAGGCTTCAATTAGTGAAGCAAGGACTAATTTGATAAGATAGCTTAGAGAAGCATAGAGATCATCCCACAGATGAGATGAGCCAAGATATGTGTTGATAGATGGAGCACTAAGTTTACAAGTGGCACCTGTTGCCAGGTTTTCACCACTTGGTAGAGATTCTATTTTTGCTACCAGGGCACTTGTTTCCAGGTTTTCACCAAGGCACTTTTTCTTGATTTTCAATTTTTTTTGTATTTTTCATTTTTTTATTTTTCTCTTTTTATTATTTTTTTGGTTGACTCATCAAGGCACCTGTTTGCCAGGTTTTCACCAAGACAGTCATTTTTTTAGGACATTTTCCAAATGTTTTTGAATTTTTATGCTTTTTCACTTTTTTGATATTTTTTCAGGATTATATATGCTGCTAACCAATGAGAATTCTCAAGCATAGAATTTCTTTAGGTGGAGAGTATTGACAGGATCAGTAAAGGTATCCTCTTCTAGAGTTGATAGTTGATAGGCCCCAAAGCCAAATGTTGTGGTGATCACAAAGGGACCTAGCCAGTTGGGTTTAAATTTCCCTTTTTGTGCATGATGTTGTTGATTTTTGGGGTTCTCTTTGAGCACAAGGTCCCCAACCTGAAATTCCTAGGTCTCACTTTTTTGTTGTATCCTCGAGATATTCTCTTCTGATAGACCCTTAGATGGTCAAATTCTTCTTTTCTACACTCGTCAAGTAGTTCTAGGTCTTCAATTCTGGAAATCTAATATTCTTCATCTGTGATGAGTCCATGTAGGTTCACTTGAAGTGAAGGTATTTCTACTTCAATGGGCAATATAGCTTTCGTGCCATGTAGCAAAGAAAATGGCATTACCCCTGTAGGTGTTTTGATGCTTGTTCTATAAGCCCATAAGCCTAGATTGAGTTGAAGATTCCAGTCTTTTCCAGTCTTGCTCACTGTTTGGTGTAAGATCTTCAATATGTTCTTATTGGAGGCCTCAGCCTGTCCATTCCCTTGAGGGTAGTAAGTAGAAGAACAGTGTTGGGTAATTTTGAACTTGTCACAAAGTTCATCCATGTCTTTTTTCTTAAATTGTCCCCTGTTGTCTGTCACAATGGATGAGGGGATACCATATCTGCAGATGATATAGTTGAGAATAAACATGGATACTTGTTTACCTGTAGCTTTGATCAAAGGTACTGCTTCTATTAGAGTAATCATTAGTTTTCATATTAATTAAATCATGTTAATTTAATTAGTTAATTTATTACTCTTTAGTGCTTAAACTTTCTCTTAGGGGCATTAATCATTAATTCTTTTATTAATTATTAATGTGCAACCTAGATTTTTTAGGCTTTAGGGTTTTGTTCACCTTTATAGGTTGAACCTTGTAATTCTTTTTTGATTAACTCAGATTATAATTTAGCTCTCACATTTTGAGTAACTTGTGAGTTCTTCTTTTTCCCTCTTTCTGCTTCTCTCCTGTAACAGGTTATTTGCATGTAGGTATTCTTGGCATTCTGTGGATTTGTCTCAAAAATCCTACATGGTATTAGAGCCACACTGATACTACCTGGTCTAGGGTTTGTGAAGCTGTGATTCGAGAGAAAAAACAATATCTTTTCTGGGGTTTCTTCTTCATTCTAGAAGAGACACTTTTTTTGGAGTACTTTGAGCTAAAACGGACACCACCATTGCACTTAGAAGGCTCAGGAGAGTTAATTTTCATATAAATTTTTCCATTTTTGGCCATAGTAGCCTCTAGAAAAAATTTGTCTCTCCCAAGCCGTACGACTCAAATTTCGAGGTGAAAAATTAAAAACAAAATCAAAAAAATCAATTTTTATTGATTTTTGTTTTAAAAAATAACACATGCAGTGTTAAAAATCAACGTAGCTGTGTTAATGGGCGCCGCCGTCAGTTAACCACTAGTAGTTAACCTCTAGCAGTTAGCCTAACCACCAGGGTTAACTCTCAAACCCTTTTGGAGCTATTTTGGTATTTTGCTCATATCTTGAGCATACGGCATCGGATTTTTGACTTCCTTATATTGTCGAAAATCTCTTTCTGAGATCTATCTCATTATGTAGGTTTTATTTTTTGGTCTTGCAGTTTTGATGTCTATTTTTAGTCAAAGTTAGAACTTGTGTTTTTCACTCTCGGGGGCATTTTTTTGCGTTCGAACTCCATTTTGTGCAAGCGAATAGGCATTGGAAAGGTGTTATAGTGATCTTTCTATATTTACTGTCTATTTCATCAAAAAATTTACCAAGTAAATTTCATTTTGCTTTGTTTGTTTTTACACTTTGCTCAAGTACTTGGACATTCTAGCACCTACATGGGTTCTGTTTGCATGGGATGGGTTATATTAATTTGATCTAATTGCAATAAGGTCAAATTTCTTAGTTTGTTTCATTTGAAGAGTTATCATGGGTTTTTCTACTCACCCTTCAGTTGTTATTCTAGAACGGGGTAATTATGAGTCATGGGCAAAGGGTATACTTACACATTGTAGGTGGCTTAACATTTTGCCTTATTTGTATGATCTCATACCCAAACTAGACACTTTAGAGGGAAACCTAGAATGGGATATTATTCAAGATCACATAGTAGGACTTATAGTGTCTAGTGTTGATCATGACACTGTGTTGACTATATTGGGCATTGATTTTCCTCACCCACTTTGGACACATATTTGGGAGATCTATGGAGACCCTAATCTCTCTCCATTCCCATAGGATCCTACTTCAGATTGTCTCATACCCATTACTTGGAGAGAGAATACACCCTTTGATCATGATACTTTAGAGGAGCTTGAGTATTTAGACACCCTTACATGTTTCGGTGGATCAGAGGCTTGTCTCATAGTTCCCACTCTTCAGACTGAGACTTCATCAGCATCTCTTGTTGTTCTTGATTTTGTGTAGCAGAAAATCTTACATCTTCTAGACATACATACTTTGGACTCTTATGTTGTAGACATATCTTTCTTTTTTTTTTATTCTTATACTGTAGATTTGGAGGATTATTTTGAGGACATTCATCTCCTCTACCTTGATAGTTAGGTTATCACTATTTGCCCACCATTATTCATGCATTTTGTGGTTGCATTTCAAGATTCTCCACATCAGTTTGGATTTGGCATCATTTTTTTCAGTTCAGACAAAGAGATTCTTCAGCATCCAATCATGGAAAACATCCTGAGACAGATTGGTTCATCACTCTTCACAGGGTTTCTTCGACATCATCCTTTGGATTCATTTCTTCCCAAGGGGAGGAATATCATTTTCCACTTTAGGATCGCCTTTTGGATTCTACATCAGGCATCTACCATTGTGACAAGAGTTTTTTCATTCTGGGGGGACTTTGGTGTCTCATCCCTCTCTCATGAGGGGGTTGATTGTACTTATGGTCTTGAGAGAGTCTCTTGAAGCCATTTCTTTTCTACATTTTTCTATCTCTTTTTGGAGAGGGGTTTTTACCACTGGGTTTTCTTCTTTGTCTCCGGTTTATAAAGATTTCCTTGTATTGGGTACCTAATCAGGCCTTGTTGCCGAGACCCATTTCCTGCTTTCATAGCTGTGCTAGGTTAGCTTACCCCCTGCGCTTAGCTTAAGGGGGGTGTTAGAGTAATCATTAGTTTTGTTATCAATTAAATCATGTTGATTTAATTAGTAAAGTTATTAATCTTTAGTGCTTAATCTTTCTCTTAGGTGCATTAATAATTAATTCTTTTATTAATTATTAATGTGCAACCTAGCTTTTTTAGGCTTTAAGGTTTTGTTCACCTTTATAGGTTGAACCTTGTAATTCTTTTTTGATTAACTCAGATTATAATTTAGCTCTCACATTTTGAGTAACTTTTGAGTTCTTCTTTTTCCCTCTTTCTACTTCTCTCCTCTAATAGGTTATTTGCATGTAGGTATTCTTGGCGTTCTATGGATTTGTCTCTCAAATGCTACAACTTCAACCCACTTGGTGAAGTATTCTATGGTTGTTATGATGAATTTGTTGGAGATTTGATTTTGTTCAGTTGATTGATTGTATGTTTGTCATTGATGACAACATATAATACACAGTAGTAATTCTATATATACTTATCAAAATGATGACATGAAGACTTGCGTGGTTAGCTACATGTTGTTGACATGTTTATTATGTTATGTTCATACACACAGATCCAGATATGATGTTTCAGTCAAGTTGTGTAATTCTGTTATTGGCAGTTACAGTTCTGGAAGAGTATCTGTTCAGAGCCGACGTATGTAACATGTTTCTTGAGTTTCCCCTATCTTCAGGATATGTGTGTGTATATTCATGATTAGTTATGATTTAATGATAATTATCTAAAGGTGCCAAACATTTTTCAAGAAGATTGCAAAGTTAGAGTTAATTTGGTGAGGCCGACCTAGTGAAGCATCGCGTCTATTTAGTTTATACTTGTGCGGTTGTAATTATGCTTGCATGCTTAGTAGAGCTGAAAAGTATGTTATGAAGAGTTGTCTTACAGGTCCCACGATCTCATACTTTGAGAAAGATACTTATAGCAAGTAAGTTTTGATATGCTAAGTGTGAATGATACAAAAAGAGACAGAAGATGTACAGAGCAGAATATCAGATGTGGTTCATTCATCAAGAATCTATGTGAAGAAGAAGTGAAAGATTGTAATACACTGGAACTTATCAAGATAGTAGGTCTACTCTATAGTTCATCATCAAATATAGTGCATATCTATTATACAAAAGGTTGTAGCCTTCACCATTAAGCAGTGAGCTTTTGGATAGTGAGTACACCACCCCTAATAGGGTTATTTGTAAAAGACTTCTAACAGGGTCCGACCCTTAACCAGGTCACTATACTTATTACAATGGAAAGTAAAATTCCTAACAGGGTTGAAATATCTTCTAACAGGGATTACTATAAAAAATTATAGTTCATTATGGGTGCTAATTCCCACCGGGGTTTTTATTATTTGGTTTCCCCATAATCAAATTGTGTGTTGTGTACTGTGTTATCTGATTAAGCATTTACTTTGTTGTATTCTGTTAAGGAAGAAAAATAATTAAAGTTATGAATAACTGATTCACCCCCCCCTCTCAGTTATCCTTTGGGACTATTCTAACAATTAGTATCAGAGCCAAGTGCCTTAGAGAAGAAGCCTAACAGCTTAAGGTAGATCAGATGTCTTACTTCAAAAAAGAAAGCCCTAAGTTTGATGGAGAAAATTATCTGGATTGGAAAAACAAAATGATAACACATCTACAGTGTGTTGGCTTTGAGATCTTTTAAATTGCTACACAAGAAGTTGTAATTCCATCTCTGAAAGACCTTGCAAAGGATGATGCTACTAATAGACAAAAAGAAACATTTACCAATAATACAATTTCTAAAGAAGCCCTAATCAGTGCCTCATTCGACAGTGAATTTTCTGAGATCAAGAAAATTGACAGAGACTGTACCATATGGAATTATTTAGAAGATATGTTTGAATGAGATATTCAAGCAAAGAATGCATGCAGGAAGACATGGAAAAAGAAATACAACAGTCTTGAGATGTTACCTGAAGAGAACATTAGAGCTTACAATCAAAGGATAAATGAAGCAGTCTCTAGAATCAG
>MU227600.1:2517498-2551065 GCA_018584345.1 Thuja plicata | reverse complement strand
TATATTGTGTGATATTTTCACCTTCTTTCATTCTGAGATCATCAAACTTTCCTCTAAGGCTTTCTGCCTTGGCTCTCAGAACATTTGCATCACCACCATGTACAAGTTTCAACTTGTCCCACATTGTCTTTACATTTTTGCAATCTTTGACATCCTCAAATTCAGCATCAAAGAGTGAGGCTGAAAGTTCTATAACCATGCAATTATGTTCAAGCTTTACTCTCAGTTGATCCACTGTCAATGGTCCTATAGGAAACACATATTCAGTATCTAAGTATTGAGTAATATCATTGCCAATACCTGATAAGTGAAGCTTTATCCTGCTTTGCCATGAAGCAAAGTTGTCCTTGTACAACTTGGGCACATCTCGTCTGTTCATCTTGTGATCTTTACTTAGGTCTTGAAACCTTCCTTCTAAGCACACAAGCTCTAATACCAATTGTTAGTAATAACTGAGAGGGGGGGGGGTGAATCAGTGGCCTCAAAAATTTACCCAATTTAAACTTTAATCCACCAATCAGTACTTCTCCAATTTTTAAGTCCCTACAAGATGTATGACTTTGAAATACTTGAAACAAATAACTATCTGTCGGTTTACCTTGTCTGTCCTTATTCTCCTTGATAACCGATAAGCAGTAAATTTTATTTATCGATACTCAGTAAATATGCAGAGTATACCAGTCAATCCATAAATGCATATGTAGAATGTAAAACAATAAAGTAATAAACTATACACACATAACACAAGGATTTTAACGTGGAAACCTTGTTAAGGGAAAAACCACTGGGACCGGTACCCCAAATTTTCACTCTTCTAAAGTGAGCCCTATTAGGGGCCAACCCTGTTAAAGGTTACAAACACACTATTAAGTGCGACCTTGTTAGAGGATTTTCAATACATAGGTTTTCACTTAGTATTTCGCATCTACGCTACCATCCTTGAATCAGTCTCATGACTGTCAATAGGCTTTATGCAAATCTTACTACCATCCTTGAATCAACCTCCTTAAACTATCAATAGGATTTAGGTAAGACCAGTGCTACTATCATGAGTCAACCTTCTAGTAATCTATTAGGATATACCTCAATTACAAAAGACTGTTAAGTCCTACTCTGTTAAGAGACTTAATGCTTCAATCGTTAAACTGAAACAAAATGACCTGTTTCTAATGCAACTGAATTGCAGATTTTTAGATCTATTTACTTACAATATCTTTCTGATCAATGTAGCAATACAATTCCTTTGTACTTAACTCTTTCTGCTCTGTGATGCTGTTCTTTTCTATCCATCAGTGTCTATATAATTCTTTAGCTATCCCTCAGCTTGATTGATCAGGATTGCATGAAGTTAATCCTTCATCAGTTTCTCTTCAGCATCTTCTATCAATTCACTCCCCCGTGTATCTGATTGATTATTGACCACACAAAGAATGAAAAATGCTTGTCTCTTAAATAGACATGATATTCCTTAATTCTTGATTCTTGGCATGAAAAACAATTTAGCCAAATTGATTTAGGGCTTTAACTCCTGATTTATCTCATAGTTATCTTCTTGCCAACTGTACAAATCACTTACTTAACTGTGGTCAAATAAAAAAAACAAAAAAACCATTTAAGTCTATCCTTTAGCTCTGCCAGCTAGATATTTTGTCATTTTCTAATCTCTCTATTCTATTGGTCAATTCTATAGTTCGTCGTCGATGACAACTGCCAGTTCCATCAGTGTCGCTTCAGTTAGCTTTGGGATCTCTGTCCGTCAGGCATCATTGGATCTTGTTCATTGGGAAACACTATTTTTAGCTTGTCAGTCATCCTTTGATTCTTCTTCATCAGGCAATACTATCTTCTGCTCATTGGGTATCCTTTGATTATGCTTCATCTGGCAATATTGTCTTCTGCTCGTCGGGTATCACTGTGACTTTTATCTCTGTCTTTACTAATGGTGTGCACTCTGCCGGTGTATTTTGTCACTTAGTGAATACCTGACTTTTATGCATTTCTGAAAGCATAACCTCTATTCCATTGATTCTCTAAAGTCTTTGGCATTATGTGTATGACCATACAGATGATATCAAGTTGACATCAATGACAATACAAACCATTAACTGATTTAATGTCTTGCATCATCTTCAACTTAATATAGTGAACCATTTTATCAGTTACATGTCATCACTTGAGCTCCCTTAATTTGCATCTCATATCCTGTAATTGTTGATTAAGTATAGTAATGGGTGACTCTTCCTCTTGTTGGATGACTCCCTCAATGTCGAAGTCTGGTGGAAGCTTGACACCTGTTGAAGCTAGATGCATAAAATACTTATCCTTGTCTAATTGCATGATAGCTTGCATCATATTTCAAAAAAAAATTTCTTGTTGGCACTTCCTAATCTCTTCAGAAGTGGGTTCTTCTATAGAAGAAGAAGCACTAGTATGCTGACTTTGATGTTCATGTTGAGACCCCTAATCGTAGGCTGACATCATTGATGTGTTGTGGGCAGCCAAGTTTGAGGAATCAAACAATGGTATTGTTGGTTGAGGATTTAGAATGTCCTTTCATGAGATCTATTGGTCTGTCTCAGGCTTCTTGCAAGAAGGTAAGTCTTGAGTAAAGTCATCTATAGCTTTTCCCTTAGATTCGAGATCATCCTTTTGACTTCTTGTTTGGACCATGTACGGAAATTTGTAACTAATGTTGCTAGAGGATTAATATGTCAAGTCAATTGTCAAAGCTTAAAGATTTGCTTGATGAAGAAAAAGGAATGGTTTGGTTGTTGAACTTGTGCAAGGTATCATGCATTTGAGGTCTGAATACCTGCTGAGATGACACTTGTGACAAAGTTGATAAAGAACCAAAGATAAAGAGTCAATATGATTGAGAGATTTGTGAAATGCTAGGAAAAAAAGACAATGACAAGTATAACCACCAGATTCAAGAGATAAAAAGATCATGACAAGGTATAATAGTTGTTGTTACAAAGATGTGACCAAGGGACAAAGATTTCAATGCTGGACTATTTCCAATTTAAACCTCATACGACAATATAGAGGTCTTCATATGACAATAGAGGGGTCTTCATAAGAGTTTCTACCTCTGGAAATGTTCCCATATGATAAATGCAATAGTCTGAAATGACAAAAGACCTTAGGACAATTTTCCACTTGTGTGCTAGAATTTTTGGACAATTCCGTCTAAAATTTGAGGTGAAAGTCTTGATGTTTTTCTTTTGTCTATTCTCAAAGTGTTTATTTTTTAGAGATATTTGTCAAGTTTCAAGGTGTACATGCATGTCAAACATAAGATGTAAAGAACCAAACACTTTCTACCCTATAGTCAATTTGGCTTAGTATCATAATCTTTTCCCACGCTTGATATTCCTTCGCCTCACACAAAGTGATATTGGATTTTCTCAGGACTAGGCACGTTGTGGGTTTTGGAAAGAGACTCAATGCTTGAATTGCATAAGCTCCCACATGCCACATTCATTCTTTCAAACATCCTTGGGAATACATATGTTGGGTGTAAAAATCTTGGGGTGATCCGGGTAAAGTCCACTTGGATCAATCCTTGCACAAATATTATGATACTTTTGGAGGTAGATTGGGTAGCCTCTATCTAAAGGTGTGTAGTAGTTTCATCCATTCATGACTATCCCCTATAGTTTTGCAAGTGAAATTAAGGCATATAGCCCTACAAGCACCCAAAATGTATAGTCTTGCATGCAAGATTGAAACCTCTTGTCCCTACGCAAGTTGAATGTATCTCCCTTGTACTCTTGTAAACAAGATTGAGACCAAAAATGGCCCTACAAGCACCCAATCAAATGTAGCTTTTGCTTAGCAAGACTAATGCAACAAGGCCCTACAAATGAGAAAGCATTGAACATAAAACTAGTCATGTCTTCCCTCTCTTTGGATTGAAGGAAGCATTTGATTATAGTGGGGTGGAAGTAGCCAGGTCCATTTGTTCCCCACGTAGGTCATTCCCAGGAGATTACTCCCTTGACAGGCCCTCTAAAGGTTTAGCTTGAAAAGTAAATGGATTGGCAATAAAAAGGAGTCTAGATTTCTGATTTTCCCTCAAGGAGAAAATAGCATACTCTCCTATCCAGTATCATTTTCTCCACACACACACAAGACACGCTTTAAGTTCTTTTCTCAAAGATTTAATTTCTTAGCACAAAGTAAGTGAGTCTAGGTTTTTGATCTTCCCAAAGGGAAGATAGCATACTCCCCTAACACTTGCTTTAAGCCAAACAAAAAGATCTTTCTAATTAATCTATGTGCCTATGAATCAAAGTAAAATGCTAACAAGCACAATCATTTGGTTGATGTGATTTCAAGGCAACCTGCAAACACCATTAGTAATTTCAAAAACTTTATTTGACAAGCATCCTACAAGCACAAATCATTAGTAGTTATATCAAAAATAGTGTGCAAGTATAGCTTTGGCAAGCGAATCTTCCTCAAAACATTCTGCAAAAACTAGTTAGGCTGCAAAAAAAGATAATAAAAAGAACAAAGAAGACATGCAAAGGATTAGAAAGAATAAATTATCCCAAGAGAAACCCTAAAAATGCTTACTATTTTTGAAATGACAAAGTACAGAACGCAGACTGGTGTCAAATCCTGTATGACAAAACAGGGGTTGTCATACGATAAAACAGAGTCTCACCAAAGCTCATATGACAAATCTAATGCTCTGATACAAAAAAAGGTATTTTATAAAATCTCATATGACAATATACCTATTCTCATACAACAAAGTACCAATCTTCAATTTTCCATACGATAGAGAAGAAAGAACAGTACGACAAAAAGCGCACTTTCATCAAAAATATGCAAGAAATCATAAAAATGGAGCAAAAATGCAACTTTCTGCCCCTCGGTGGGTGCCAAAAATGTGTGTGGTAAAATGTGCAACTAGAATCTGCAACCAAACACTTCAACAAACCATTACATCAAAAGGGGTTAGAAAAACATAAGATTCAAAGCATGATCAAAACCCTTAGAAATCAGCTTATTGCTTCCTAGTTAAAGCGAGTGTGATTCTCGTGTTTTTTCATCAGATTAGACATAGAGAAATCAGTGACTTGACTACTCCAAAATGGAAGATTCAATGCAATATGGAGCAAGATGCATAGACTTGCATGATTTTCTCTTGAAAGCTTGAAAATGAGAATGCATAGACTATCTAATGAAATGCATAGAAACTATGATAAATAAAACTAGAATGCAAGATTCAAACTAGAAATGAAAAGAACAATGCATCTAGATTAAGCTATGAGATGAGAACTAGAATGCCATTAAGATAAGAAATGAAGCTAAACAATGCAATAAATGCAAGAAACTAGCATGAGAATAAATAAACTATGAATGCACTATGAAATCTAAGATGAAAATAGCATCATAACCCTATTCTAAATCTTCTTGCAATCTACTAGCATCTCTCTCCAAAATCTATCAAGTCTATCCAATCTCTAGCCATGAGCAAAGGGAGCTATCCCTAAAATAAGAGATTCCAAGGAATGAGTGGTTGACATTAAGAGGAAAAAGAATTTGATCAATGGTGGAGATGCAATTCTTCTCAATCCATGTGAGATGATGAAGTGATTTTGATTGGCCAACTTATGAGGAGAATAAGACAAAATTGGCATTTTCCTCTCTTTTATTTGTTTTATTTGATTTTTGAGTGCACACCCATGTGTGAATGGGTTCACTTTTTGAGACTTAGGACTTTTTTATTTTATCCCAATATTTTTGCTTTTTTGGGTTTAGGCTTTGATGTTTGATGATTTGATTCAACAAGTTATGATTAAAATTATGTAAGCAAGTTTGATTAAATGCTCAAAGTTTAGAGTCTAGTGATAGTGTCTTAGATTTAAGATTTATTAAGACAAAATATTTGAGAAAAGGGGGTTATGGGTTTACTAGACCATTTTTGGGTGATTACAGTTTCTCTCTTCTCTTAGGTTTAGAGGAAGCATAAATTAAGGGGAGTGTTGACTCCCTGTCGCAAAAATACTTGGCGGTCTTGTGGATTACACAGTTATGAGAAGATGGTAGATGCTAGACTAAGGGGGAGTATATCTAGAATATAGTGAATGTTGACCTTTACCATTGATGTAAAAGGAGGATAAATGAACTCAAAATATCGGTAATTCTATGGAAGTGTCAGTTTCTTCAAACAACGGGAGAAATGTGCATCCTAAGAGGATGTTCTTGGTCTTGACAAATCCTATTTGTATTGATGGAATTGTAGTATTTTTAATTTTTCATCAGTGAAAAGGGGGGATATTTTTGAATATAGGTTATCATTGATGTCAAAGGTGTGATGACAACATGTATATCCAAAAGAAAAAATAATGTCACAATATTCGAGGAAAATAAATTTTAGTTATTTTTCATGTCATGTAAAAGATCTACATTTGAGTTATGGGAGTTGCGACCATCTAATTAATTGATATAAATTTGGTTGAAATTCCATAGTGAATCTATTCAAGGTGGTGGAAGTGATTGATATTTATGTCCTAGAAAGTTGATCACTTACTTAGATGGTGAGCTTTCTCTGGCAACTCTGTTACTCCATGTTAGCACCCCCAAATTCTTAAAGAAATTAAATTTTTTGCCAATACATTTCAATGTTATACCTTGCATTTCTACAGAGTCATGAAGGAACATTCACTATGACAGAAGAGTACCAAGGTAGCAGGGTTAGTGGATATGGATAACCCATGGGTCTACGTCAAGACACTATTGGACATCCCAACTTGCCAGAAGAACTACAAGGTACAAAAGAAGCAATCTACCCTGGCTTTCCATTGTGATTACATATGTTGTGCAAAATTGATAGAAAAATGGTAGGGTGAAAGGTTCATTAAGACCAAGAAGTAAAGAGTGATTGCCCCAGGCTTCTGCACTATAAGAGGTGGTGAGAAATGAAGCATCATGGAAGGATGGGGGAATATTAGAAGCACACAATAGAATAAAACCCCATGATTTTGCCTGATATCTTATGTTGGAAATAATGGGAAGTATGTACTAAGAGGGGAGGGGTGAATCACTACCTCTAAAACTTTTATATCTTTAACCTTAATCCATTTAGTAATCCATTATATTACCAACCATTTTTCCTATCATATCTTTGTGTAAGTTATATCAATTCATAAACTTAACAAACATGTAAACATCCATAGAAGCATTCATGAAATGTAATAACACATAACACAAGATATGGTAATGCAAAAAACCCCTGTTAGATGGTAAAAAATGCGGTGGGGATGGCACCTAAAAATACTTCACTATCTGTAGATTGGAAGGGACCAGTTAAGGCTTACAATTTTGATCACTTTTGATGATCTACCCTATTAGGATTATTATCTAGAGACAGGTTAAGGTCTACTCTGTTAAGTGGTTTAGCAACACTGTTTAGTGTGCACTCAATTAAGAGATTTACAAAGGATTGTTAAATCCACCTTTCTTGAAAGGATTTTTTCTATTTGCTACACTTGTTAGAATGTAGACAAAAATACTCATTGACCTGAGTCTATTCAATCTTCAATTGCTAAGTATAGATCCATTAAAATCACATGTATAAAGTATCACCTAATGTGATTGATCAATACCTTTGTGGCTCGGTGGCCTTGATTCTTGGTTCTTGATAACCAAATTCATCTTTTGTTGTTCTGCTTCTTGAAACTCTCAGTCTGATCCATAGATGTGCTTCTTGGATACTTTCATCCTCACCTCTTTTAAATTAATGATTACACATCTATTTATACAATAGATTTACCTATTTTAGTTTCACATATTACAAAGATAACTCTATGATTGAAGGTATACAACTTGACCTTGACCTCCTAGTTTGCATGTTTTTAATCAGTTAGACTGATTAAAAAAATTACAATTATCTTTCTTGTCCCTCAAGAAATGGTTTTAAATCAAATCCAAACTCTAAATATAAAACATAACCATTTTATCTGACGTGGAAGTCAGATCCACTTTTCTTGGGATATAACTGACTTTCGGTGTCTAATGCTTCGGTTTCTCTGAAAGTCTTTCGGTGTTCCTTCTATGAACTATCCATCAGGTTCCCTTTCTCTGTCAGGTCCTATCTTGTCTACTCTTTTATTTTACAGTGGAATTTCATCATCATGTTCCTCTATCAGTTTCCTCTTTAGCATTTTCGGTTTGCACTGTAAAAGTGTGTCATCTAGTTTCTCTACACTTTAGCACTTTCGGTCTAAACTAAAATCTATCTTTCAATGTATTTTACCGATGGTTCAACGAACTATTTACCCTTTGAATAGTAACAGAAAAATTAATTTCTTCAATATCCCCCTTTGACATTAGTATCAAAAACTGATATGTGTGAAATACTAAACTGAGTAGTATGTACACCATGTGTTTACCTTGTCATTTTATAACTCCCCCTATGTATATGCCAATATAGTATAAGTATATACATGTATACTTTCTTTTATACTATATTCCCTTTTCATCTTATCTTCATATCATTCTACCTTTACTACTGTGCATATCATCATTTTCCCCTTTTTACTATATTTTGTACATATCATTTTCCCCCTTTTTTATAGTAAGGGAAAAGGTATATACTTACAACTTATCAAAAATATCAGAATGAGAAGTCTTCATATCCTCCATAATTTTCTCCCATTTCTCCTTTAGTTTCTCAAGAGTCATGTGCTCTAGTGTAATCCTAACATGCATATCATAGATGTTGTCTACTACACACATATCAGGGGTGGCAATTAGTTGTCTTGCCAAAGTCATGTGTTGTTATAGAAGTGTTAGGTTTGGAAATAGTTGAGCATGTATCTCAGTAACCTCATCTCTAAACTATGATTCTACTTCCCAAATTTCTTGTCTCAACCTTTTGATTTCCCTAATCTAGTCATAATGCAGTTTGATTGCATTGTTATCTGTGGTTAGACCTTGTGCACTTTCATTTAGATCAGAATCTATCTTTGTTATCTTATCACTAATTTCCTTAGTGAATTTCTCTAAGGTGCCTAAATTCTAAATTAAGGCTAATGCTTCTGATATGATAGGGTCTAATTCTTTTGCTAATTCAGAAAGCTTTACCTAATTTTCTGCCACTTCTTGGCTGATCTTCTTGGTTAATTTTTATTGGAACTTTTGCTTTGCTTATTCTTCAATGGATTTTTCTGCATCCACATTTTTATTTATGATGGGTTCGGTTAGAATGGCAAGCTGATCCAAAATGGGGACATTTTGATCAACATCAATGTCAGGAACTATTTGGTCTAAGATAACTCTTCTATTTTCCAATACTAGAGAGTCCCTGTGCTCTTTTCTAAGCTTTTCTTGTAAATCATTTTTTTGACAAATTTCTCTATATTCTTGGAGAGATTCATAATCCAAAGTAGTTGGATCACACTTGGGTATCTCAATGATTTCTTCAAGTGTTACTTCTAACTTGCTCTTCTTGGTTTTCTTCTTCTTCTTGTGAGATGCACCTGTATGCAGTACCATAGAAAGTTTTTCTGCTTGGTCTTATGTGCTGGATGAAGGCTTCAGCAGTTTTGTACCTTTTTCTTGTTTCTCAGGGTTTGCCTTTTGGTTGTGTGTGGATGTCTCCTCATCAACCTTTGGTGTAACTACAGTATCTCCTTTGGTGTCCTTAGGAGTCGTATCAACTGGCTTATCTTGTTCAACTTTCTCTTTTTGCACTTCATCTGTATCTTTCATTTGTGCATCCTTTTTGGTGTGATCTCCATATTTTGTAACATTTTTTATTCACCAATGATTTTCTGTTCATCGGTTGTCTCTTTCTTTTCTTCTTCCCATGCATCCTTAGGTATGCTTGCATCCTTGTCAGGTGACTTCTCCTTTTTTGAGATTATATTGATAGCTTGTATCAATAATGGGATTTGTCCTAGTGTGCCTACCTATGCAGAATCTATAGTAGTGTCATGTTCATCAGTTTGGTCTTGGACAATAGTGACATCTTCATCTTTTTGTACTTCATCTGCAGGATCTACTCTGGTAATATTAATGATTGTATTATCGGGCCATGTTTCATCGGCAATGTCCATATCCTTATTGTCTTTTTTGTTCAATGATTCTTTATTAACATCCTCATCTATTATAAGAATATTTTTGGGGCTTTGTTTAGCCTGATCATCTTTATTTTGTTGCTTATCGATAAGAGCTATTTGTGGCTCGAGACTTGTATCCTTTTTAGGTATATCAAGTATCTTTCTCCATTTAGCCTCACTCTTCCTGTCTAGCTCAATTAGATGTCCTTGAAGAAATTGGTAGGCTCTTAACTTTGGTGAGAACCTTTTGGAGTGTTTCTTCATCATTTCTTCAATCTCCTCTATTTTAGATTTGGGTGGCATGACAAAAACTAGGGCTCTTTCCCTAATCTGTTTCTCAGAATGTAATGCAAATGCCTATCTTGCCAACAATCTATTCATAAGTTATTTTGGTATCTTATCTTCCAATTGTACTGGAACATATTTTAATGCACACATTGTGATAATTTCCTCTTCTATCTTATTCTGGTCCTCGGTGTCTAGATTTAGCCATTTTTTAATCTTGTGATCATTTGTTGTACTTGATTTGATAATAGAAGCACATACCTCATCAATTGTAGAAGGAAGTGTGTTCTTGATAGCTTGTACAGATTGTTCATCCTTTTTAGTGTCAACAATGTCTTCCCTAGTTCTGAGGAACTTTCTTCTTTTTTTTGGGCCCTTTTTCCCTATTTGAGGCTTTCTATTATATGTCCTCACTTGGCCTTTCTTCATTGGTGAAGGACTTGCATCCTTTGTTGTCTGACTCTTGGTCCTAGATGCAACAATAGTCCTTGGTTTCTTTGCTGGTGGTGGAGGTGGTGTATCAGACTCTATGGATTTTGAGTCACTCTCCTTCTTAGCTTCACCAATAGGTGACTGACCCTTGGTTCCTTGTGTCTGTTCTATTTCCTCTTTAGTTATCAAAAACTTTTTCTTCAAAGTCTTAACCATTTTATCTTTCTTTCTATGAATATTTTTCACAACTAAGCTATTTTTAATCCTTTCTTTAGCTTCTTCATAAGTTCCAAACTTAGGTTGTGACTTTTCCAATGGTTCATTGATTAATTCTTCAATGGCATTGGTTTCTTGATCTATGTTAACCTCATAATCAAGTAGTGACATCCATGTTGTCCTCAGTACAATTGGCTTGATATAGTGTAATCAGTGTCCACCATAAAACAAATGTTAGTCTTAAACTTTTCTACTAACTTCTCTGGAATCCTCATTCTTTTCTACATTCTTTCTTTGAATCTAGAAAAGTATTCACCCATGATTGATTCAAAATTGTCTCCTAGTGATTGTATGAACTCACTAATCTGTTTGGTCACTGGTCGTGTAGTGTCCCATTTGACATTGCCGATAGATGGGAAGGATTATTGAAAATAGAAAAATATGCACATAATGAGTGAACCAAACTTACATGAGTTAGACTTTGTAGTCCTTTTCTTCATGTTGTCATCTAATTACCTTAGCAAAAGTTCTGACAGATCCAACTGTAGTTCCTTCTTGACAATTTTGTATGTTGCATCCACTACTCTGGATGCAATAATGTTCATCCTGCTAGCCTGAAAGAACTTGTATCCTAAGACACATGCTCCAAATTTCATTTCATCATCTTTGTGCTGGAAATGAGATAAGTAACTGAGAGGGGAGGGGTGAATCAGTTACTCCAAAACAAATCCCTTGTCCATTAGATGTCTTAAACAATATAACACTGTTACTCGGTCAATTAAGATATTCTTCTGTAACTCGGGTGTCAAAGCAATCTTTATGATATCCAATGCAATTATACTTTAGTGATTAAGTGTAGAAACATAAAGCATGAAAAAAATAAAATATACATAGGTGACAACAAGATTTAATGTGGAAGCCCAATATGGGAAAAACCACCAATGTACCTAGTTACTGTTTTTAACTCTTCTGAAGTGAGCCCTGTTAGGAACCAACCTTGTATGTGTAAGAAACTACCTTTGCTGATTCAGATCTCTGTTCTGATTATAATTGGATCCTTGTTGATCAAATATTCTATTGCATCTCTGAGTGTTCTGTACTCAATGAAAATCTCATCTGATTGCTACTTCACTCTTCATATCATAGAATTCCACACTTCTGCTTATCTTCAACTTTTCACACACTCACACTCACACATTCAATCCAAACTTGACCTTTCATATATATGATAAGCCCTACCAAGTCAGCTTTAATATACTTCTAAATAAATAATAAATCATAATTCAATCTACCTCATATAACCAATTAATTATAGAATGTAAACTACTATTAGTCGGCTGACACTGAATAATCAACTCGGTTAACACTGAGTTTCTTTAATGCCTGACCATGACTGAAATTCCTGAGTGACTCGGTCAGCACTGAACATATTCAATACCCAACTGACCTCAGTCAACACTAAAAAAATCTTTCCATTCACCAACTGTGCTCGGTCTGGATGTAGACATTTGTGTAAAATCACTACATAAGTGTATATACATGTGTAACATCAATGACAATACACAATTGAATAATTTTCTTCAACAATCTCCCTCTTTGGTATTGATGGAAACACAACATGTCATAATAAAAAGAATTGTAGAGAAACAAAAAACTTTCTTTAATGTCTTTAGCTTCATTCTGATTCTCATCCAAAAACTCCCCCTTTCATCAAAATCTGTCTCTTGATTAATTTCTCCCTCTGAAATCAAACTTTGTTACTTGATTAATTTATTTTGTATTATATCAAACTCTCCCTCTTTGACAACAGATGCCAAAGACTCCATCTTCACAAATACTAAATATCAATACCAATAGTCAATACTATTTCTCTTTGAAGTTGTAATGTAACTGAATGTACTAATTCATCTGTAATGGGCTTTGATGTACCTGCATCAACTGATAGATCTTCACTGTGGCTTGGGTTGATGCATCACTAAACTGCATTTTAGTGAGCTCTAGTTAGGGGAAGCACCCCTAGCTTTCCTCTAAGATACAAAAATTCATCCTTAGGTAAAGGTTTGGTTAATATGTCTACAACTTGATCTTTAGTACTCACATATTCCAACCTTACTTCTTTATTTTGTACCAATTCCCTCAAGAAATGATACTTCATTGTTAAATGCTTGGTTTTGATGTGCATCACAAGATTCTTTGAAATGTTAATGGCACCGATGTTGTCATAGTAGATAATAATTTTGTTCTTTTACTTCTTCCTTCATTACTGATAACAACTGCTTGAACCATATGATGTTTGAATAGTTCACTGCTGCAGCAATATATTATGTCTCTGCTGTAGACTGAGAGATACAATTATGTTTCTTGCTAGTCCAAGACACTTACCTCTTTCCAAGAAAGAAAGCTCCACCACTAGCGATTTTCCTTTCATCAACACTTCCAGACCAATCAGCATCAGTGAATGTCTTCAAATCAAATTTCTCACCTTTCTTATACCATAAACCATAGTCTTTAGTAACCTTCAGATATCTAAAAATTCTTTTGAATTCCAGTAGGTTATTGTCTATGGGATTAGCTGAAAATCTTGCAACAATACCAATTGCTAATGCCATATCAGGTCTGGTGTGAAAAATATATTGCAATTTTCCAATCATGGATCTGTAGTTGTTCTGATCTACCTCCTTTGAATCATCATCCTTAGACATTTTTTGTCCAGTACACATGGGTGTTCCAACTGGTTTTGAATCTTCCATTCCAAATTTCTTAAGTATCTCCTTGATATATTTTGATTGCGTAATGTAGATACCATCCTTCATTTGATGAACTTGTAATCCAACAAAGAATTTAATCTCACCAAACATAGACATATCAAACTCTTTACTCATAGCTACATAGAATGATTTGCATAAGTCATCATATCCAGTGAATAATATGTTATCAAAAAATATCTCTGCTAACAATATCTTATTTTGTGGTCCTTCTTTGATGTACAAGCTAATGTTATCATTGATAGGCCATTTTAATGGCATACGTTAGATACCCTAGGAGAACTTTTGATAGGTCCTTTTCCATGATTTCTTTTATTACTCCAAGACTTTATGCTTTAAAAATTGTTAATATGTTGTAGTCAACCACTGAACCTATGTTATGGATATATGCTTACTTAATATGCTTTATCTGGATGAATATGCTCTATTTATTACTATGGAATAATGATCATGTTTTATGAATGAATTAACTGATTGAGCGATAGATAATGCATATGTAATTTAATCATTATTTTCTATGAATGCTTTTATCCTAACATTTTAAATGCAGCGCATTGAAGTAGCAACCATCATCATGTTCAGGTGAGCATGTCTATGTGTTGGATGCTTTACTTGGTCTTGCAGTAGACACACATGGATGGAACATCGGCGTAGTAGTAGTGGAAGGTTTTCAGTTAATCAAGGTTGAGACAGTTGAGCGAAGACTTGTAAAATGCAATAAGTTTCCTGATGAAATCTAGGAGAGAGTGGGAAGTTAGATCTATTGTCTAACCAATTCTTTCCTCTTTTCTAGACTGATTCTATTTCCTTCTTTCTATCTTTCCTTTCTATTAGTTGTTTGTAATATAATCTCTACCTTTTCTTAGGGCGCTTTGAGTTTAGTATTTAAATGCAATAAGTTTCCTGATGAAATCTAGGAGAAAGTGGGAAGTTAGATCTATTGTCTAAGCAGTTCTTTCCTCTTTTTTGGACTGATTCTATTTCCTTCTTTCTATCTTTCCTTTCTATTAGTTGTTTGTAATATAATCTCTGCCTTTTCTTAGGGCATTTTGAGTTTAGTAGTTAGATGTTTTCCTTTAAATAAAGCCCTACTCCTATGTGAGAAAAAGGGAATTATTACTATAGTTGCAATGTAGTTAAATTCTATTGTTCTACTATTGATGAGAATCTTTGTACTTTTTTATTCATTTTAATGAGCAAATGAAGTGTTGAGATTAGTTCTGTATAATTGGGTGTTCTAGGTACTCACCCAAGGGGGGCCACTTGGTGAGGAATCCATAGTTAGATTCATTTTATTTTAGTTCACTTCCCTACATTTCTATTATTTCAATTCCTATGTTGAATACCTCCTGCAGCCAAAGCCATAGGACAACTACCGCTTCCTACGGTCGAGTAGCAGAGTAACTAAGGAATTATAGTTAGTTTGTGCACTCTTCCATTCTACTAGCATCATTCACTTCCATCATTTGATTTCAAGTATTTTCTTTCACAGTAATAGTTTAGCTTTCCTTCGAGTATTCCTTTCATGTAGCAATAGTATAGTTTCCCTTCGAAAGCATTTACTTCCTGCAGCCATAGAATAGTTTCTTTCCAGCATTTGTTTCCTGCAGCAATTATAGAATGATTGGTTAACAAAGTGCTTGGTGCATATATTTTTCTGGCCTGTTTCAAGTAACACATCCCTGGGTTTGACATATTAAATGAGTTTCTTATAAAGAGGATGAAGTGCTTAGTTAGATGTCCAATCCCTGAGTTAAAGGATTATGCCTACTTTCTGAGCCTTTATAACGAGTGATCATTTTTGGCACTGCTGCCAGGGATGGTGCTGATCCTAGTTCTTATTCAACCATTCCTAGGATTTTCTTTCATGCTTTCATTTCCCGCTTTAAGTAGATTAAGCCTCATCTTGACAAAACAAACCATTATTCACATCATTCCATACTATCTACATGCATAATAGACAAAGAGGTGCCTGAGGAAGGTACTTGCCAAATCCATCCAGTAACCTATTTGAAGAAGAAAGCTAGTTCATTGATGCTATTTTTGAGCTTCCTGAAGCCCTTTCATCATCCTCATCTTTTGAGGGTGACTTTCGTGGGTTCTTCCAGGAAAAACTAGAAGCCAATCTATTTGCTAAAGCCTTTTCCAACCTAGAACTCTAGAATCCTAGAGAAGAAAATCCTTGGTAGTTAGTCATCTACCAACCTCAGAACCCACCTAAAAGTCCACCTCAGTGCCCATGAAGGATGGCCAATCCTACTACATTTCCTTTTCCCATCTCCGATGAGTGAGATAATAACAACCTTAAGAATATTCCCTCATCTTCTCTTCCAAAATTTTACGACCTTGTCACAGAGGACCCAGATACCTTTCTCTTTGAGTTTGATATCATTTGTAGGATCTATGACTACACCACTGATGCCCATAGACTTAAGATTTTTCCTGCAACACTTAAAGATTCTGCATTGTGATGGTTTATGGGCTTAGGACAAGATGTTGTCCACAATTGGGATGAAATGAAGGATGATTTCTTGGTGAAATACAAGGAGTATTGTTGAGGAAATGATATGCGAGGGGATGACATATTTAAGATGGCATAGAAGGAGGATGAGAGTCTTGAGGATCATGTCCCAAGGTTCATGTTTAGTTTGCAAAAGAATACCTAGTACGAGCTTAATGAAGAATCTTAGAAGTTTCTCTTTTTGTGAGGAATTCATGATAGATGCACAGAGGCACTGGACCTAATGTCTGGAGGAGATATCACCCAGGCATCATGGGATGATATCTGAAAGATCTTCCTTAAGTACTCAAGAGTTGATTTTAAGAAAGGAAGGGGATATAGGTCCACCCTGGGGAAGTCCAATGGTGTTGGTGCTTCACGGACAAAAATAACCAATCTCTTGTCTGATTTTAAGAAAGATATCATTAACAACATGGCCACTCAGCTAGACACCATGCACGCTAAGAATAAACATGAGGAAGCAGAGGTCATGCTAGCAGAATTTGTCCACATTGTAGACAGAAGAAGAGAGAATGTAGATGCAAACTGGTTGCTAACATGGGGACTACACAAATGTCAATTGATTACAAACTAGTTGAACTAGAAGACAAGAAGTTAGTGGTCATCGCTCACCAAAGACCATGTGTACAGAGACAAGGTATGCCTCAGGACCCTCTTTCATTTAGTGGTCCTTTTTATAATAATCAATGGAAAATCCCCGTGAATTATCAAAATCCTCCCTCAAATAATTCCCAGAATTAGTGGAAAAATAACCCCAATCCATAGTGACCAAACCCTCAAGGAGGTTGGCAACAACCTCAAGGGGGTTGGCAGCCACCACAGGGTAATTGGTAGAAAAACCCATAGTTGCAAGGCGGACAACAATGGCCAAATCAACCACAAGGATTTTTTCCACCACCTCTGAAGCCTCCACAACAACAAGCTCTTTTGCCACCTCCTGCAACCACTAACCTACCTCCTAAGACTACTCAGTTATCTACATAGCCATAGATGAACCCCAACAATTGACCTCCTCTACCTCAGAAAAATGTGTATGATACAGACCCGTTGTAGTATCCCATGCAATACCCTACATATACAATCAACCTTGATGATATTCACTTACGATCTGGTCCCACTTTGCCTACACCTGAGCCTCCTATAATTACTGAAATGCCTTCTAAGGATCCCAATCAACCTAACAATCTATCTACTCTAGTAGCCCCTACACCACCAACTAAAACCAATCAGCATACAATTCTCCCTTTTCCGCAAATATTGCAGCATAGCAAGCCAAAAACCTCTGATGAAGAAGATTTCAATATCCTTGACCAACAAAAGAATGTCAGTGTCCAAATTCCCCTTTTCCAGGAAATCAAAGATGTTCCCACCTATGGAAAAGTCATCAAGGAAGCTTGCTTTAAAAATCCTGGTCGCAAGAAGAAGGATCCCCAGACTGTCCATGTCCTGGGCAAACTAGCGGACATCATGTTAGGGAAGCTTACCATCCCAAAATATTTTGACCCTGGCAACCCTATTGTCAAAAATGCCTTAATTGATCTTTGAGCCACCATTAATGTCATGACCAAGAATACCTCCACAATACACCTACTGTCTTGCAGCTTGCAGATAGTTTGACTATAAATCCTGATGGAGTTGTGGAGGACATTGTGGTTGAACTTGAGTCTTGGTCCTACCTTGAAAATTTCATGATCCTCTTGCCAAAATCTATGCTAGGAGGCTATCCAATTATTTTGGGACGTCCTTAGTCAGGAGATATGACCATTTCTGATGGCCAACACACTAAAACCTTGGCCTTGTATCCTCTTGCTCAACCTCAGATGGAATTAGCCTCTCCCATATGGCCAGATGTAGGAGAGGAAGCTAAAGTTTTTAATTTGGTCTCCCAATTAATGATGTTAACAAGGGATCCCTTCTTGCAGCTTCAGGAGGAAGATAAAGTAATCACCAACATCATGCATAACCAGTATGGATCGAACTTAGACCCTTTGGATATTCCTTCAAAAACCACTCCTTGCAGCCATTGTACTTTGATTTCCAATTATATTCCCCTGTATCTAACCTTCTCTATCGCCAAATACTTCCCTATGAGATCCAAGTGCCCTCATTGACAGATACATCTATGGTCAAGCTCACCAAGAAAATGGAAGTTTCCCCTGAACGCTGCTTGAATATTAATAGCAAACTTACTCCTTAGTAGCAAACATCATTGACCAAATTATTGGACCCAAATTTATGCACTCATAGGATCTTCCTCAATGAAGATAAACCACTAGTCAGGCAATTTCAAAGGCATGTCAACCCTGCCCTCCGAGAGATAGTTAAAGCCGAACTCCAAAAACCTCTTAATGCTAGCTTCATATACCCTATATGAGACAGCCAGTGAGTTTCCCACTCGTTATA
This sequence comes from Thuja plicata, assembly GCA_018584345.1. Lineage (NCBI taxonomy): Eukaryota > Viridiplantae > Streptophyta > Pinopsida > Cupressales > Cupressaceae > Thuja > Thuja plicata. The sequence continues at coordinate 2,532,364 of MU227600.1, read as the reverse complement.
GCTCCTAAGAAAGGTGGAAAGTGGAGAGTGTGCGTGTATTACAAAGAGCTTAACAATGCCACTAAGAAGGACCATTTCCCTCTTCCATTCATTGACCAGGTTCTGGACTCTCTAGTAGGAAAGAAATATTTTTCTTTCTTAGATGGGTATAGTGGATACAATCAGATCTAGATTCTCCCAAAGGATCGGGAAAAGACCACATTCACCTGCCCATGGGGGACTTTTTCTTATTCATTTTTACCATTTGGCCTCTGCAACGCTCCTACTACTTTTTAGCAAGCCGTTATTAGCATTTTTGCTAACATTTCCCATGACTGTATGGAGATCTACATGGATGAATTTACAACTTATGGTGAAACTTATGAGGAAGCATTGGAAAATCTGGAAAAATTCATCACCAGGTGCAAAGAACACAACCTATCTTTGAACGGGAAGAAGTGTTTTATGATGATGTAGGAAGGAGTAGTGCTTGGTCACTATATATCTTCTCTTGGCATACAGGTAGACCCAGCCAAAATTGAAGTGATTGTGAATCTGCCTACCCCAGCCAAACAAAAAGATGTCAGAAGCTTTCTTGGTCATGCTAGGTATTACAGAAGATTCATAAAGGACTTCAGAAAGATGGCCAACCCTATGTATTCAATGCTCACTAAAGATTCTGACTTCAACTAGAGGACGGACTGTGATGAATCCTTCCTGTAGCTGAAGTCTATCCTGACTCAGGCACCTATTTTGTGAGGTCCTAATTCGACCCTTCCATTCCACATACATACAGATGCCTCTGATCATTCCATTGGAGCAGTTCTTGGACAAAAGGAATGTACTCTACAACATGCTATTTATTTCATTAGCGAAAATCTGCAAGGAGTCGAGTTGAATTATACTGTTACTAAAAAGGAGCTATTGGTTGTTATTTATGCTCTGAACAAATTCTGCCACTATGTCACTGGTTATCAAATCTTTGTGCATAAGGACCATGTAGCCATTAAATACCTAGATAACAAACCTACAATCATAGGGAGTTTAGCTAGGTGGTTGTTGCTACTATAGGAGTTTGACATTACCATCATAGATAATCTAGGCGGGTCAAATGTGGTGGCCAATTTTCTCTCACACCTGCAAAATGCTGACAAACCTATGGCAATTGATGACATTTTTCCTGATGAGCACCTGTTCTCCATTATAGCTCTAGCTCCCTGGTACGCTGATATTGCTAACTATCTAGTTTCTCAAAAAGTACCTCCACACTTCTCTCCAAAGGAAAAGCGATTACTAATAGAGAAAACTTTCAAATTTTAATGGATTGTTGATTGTTTGTTCTATACATGGCCCCGACCAAGTATTGATAAGATGTATTTGAGAGGATGAAACTTATGACATCCTATGGGCTTGTCATGATGATCCATGTGGGGGACATTTTTCTGCCAAAAGGATAGCCATGAAGGTACTTAACATTGGTTACTACTGGCCATCCCTCTACAAGGATGCAACCAATTACACCAGGAAGTGTGATCTATGTCAGAGGATGGGTCGGCCTACTAAATCTAATGAAATACCACTCTTTCCTCAGGTAGTGGTGACTCCATTTGATAAATGGGGAATCAATTTTTTTAATCCCATCATTCCTGCATCCGATGACAATTCATACATACTTGTATGTACTAATTATGTGACCAAGTGGGTGGAAGTTAGAGCCATGAAGCATGTAAGGGACAACAGAGTTGCACAATTTTTGTATGAGAAGATATTCACGCAGTATGGTATACCCAGAGAGTTAGTCACGAATCAAGGAGCTCAATTTACCTCTATTTTAATTACTGCTCTGATGAACAAGTATAATATTTACCACTGAAAATCAAGCCCCTATCATTCACAGGAAAATGGTCAGGCAGAAATCACCAACAGGGAGATCAAAGTTATCCTCACCAAGACAATTTAGTTACACAAGAGAGATTGGATCAGTCACCTCCAAGAAGCCATATGGGCCTATCGAACTACATGGAAAACAACAATAGGGTTTACTCCTTTTGACTTGGTATATGGAAAAATAGTTGTGATGCCAATTGAGTTTGAACATAAGACTTTATGCATGGCATTACAGCTCAACACTGATCTTACTGAAGCACAATGCAACAGTATCATGCAACTTAACTAGCTGAATGAGATAAGGAAATCCACCCTATAGCACATTGAATTGGTTCAGACACAGTGGAAAAAGTGGCATGATTCTCATATCCTTACCAAATAGTTTGCTCCTAGTGACTAGTCTCTTTTGTATGACTCTAGATTCCAAGAAACCCAAGGTAAGCTTACAACATGTTGGTTTGGCCCTTATGAGATTATACATGTTTATGCTAACAGAGCAGTTCAGTTATCTACCACCAACCCTATACATTTCAAATTACTAGTGAATGGTCATAGGCTTCACCTATACCATAAACCTGAGATAAAGGTCAATTTCCTATGGCAGTTTGAGATTTCTCCTACCCTAGCTGAACCTCCTATAGCTGAAGAATTTCCTACAGCCAAAGAACCTCCTCCAACTGAATACTTTCCTATAGCTGAAAAACCTCCTCCAGCTAAACACTTTCCTATAGTCGAAGGAACTATTCCTGCTAAAAGCCTTCCTGCAGCCAACCAGAGTAATTATTTGCCCCGGTCGTCTCTTTGATAATTTTCCACATGCAGTCATAATAAAATTTTCTTTTCCCACAAAAATCGCTTGTCCATAATAAAAACGTCATCCCATCACCTTTTTCTGCAATCATTACATTCATGTCACCTTATTATTGTGCCAGCTCAAATTTTTTCTCTACCTATGTCATCAAATCTTTCTGGATGTGGGCATTTAATAGTATAATATTCTAAGGTATGCATTACTTTATTGTTTCAAAAAAAAATTTGCTTCATTTAAATATCATTATGATACATTGTAATTAATTCAGCGATCCATCCACCATTTTGTCATACTTTTCCATGCAAGTGTGGACACTTGTCACCTTTTTCATAGGGGAAAGTAAATAGGTTTTGTGTGTAATAAATGAAATATCCCATTAGCTCAAATATTCTATCAGTTTTAAATTTGCTGTCATAATTGTCATCCTTTGTCATTAATAGTTTTACTACCAGAATTGTACTAAGTCATCATGTCAAAAATGATGATTTGATAATCCGTGCGTATAACATTTCAAAATCAGCCCTGTCTTTTAACTCAAAATCCCAGCTTAGATTTACAACACTACTTCAAAAATTTCTTTTGCGTCTTGATTGCATTACCCAGAAACCTAGAAAGCTTTATTCAAATTTTTGGGCACAGCAATAGCATTTCAGCAAATAGAATTGATAGTAGCACTGGAATAAGAGGGTTTTTCTAAGTTTTTCAAAAATTGTTGAAGTTTTCAAATAGCAGGATGGGTGGTTCTCCTATACGGCATGAACCAATAAACCACTTGGCATTGTTACAGGAACAAGACAGTGTTCAGGTTTTTAACAGAGTTGGGTGGCTAACCTATTTTGTAAGGTTAAATGGTTATGATGAAGCCATGACACTGGAATTCTTGAGAACTTACAGCAATGGATTTACGTATGTTAAAGGGTTCCGAATTGAAGCTTCTAAAGCAAGAATTTCTGAAGTCTCTAGACTTCCTTCCACGGGAGAGTGTTTCCAAATGGGCATGATGCACGCACAGCTAGAGCAGAATTTTGTTTACCAGTAGATGCCCCAATAGATTATAGTAAATAGGGTGTTAAGCAGATATCTCTTCCAGAAGAGTATCCTCAGTTGGTCATTCATATTATAAGGTAAATTACTTGTAAAGGCCATTTTTCCTTCCTACATGCAGTACACTTTAAATTATTGAGCCATTTACGACATGACTATTTAGTAAATGTTCCCAATTTTCTTTATGCCCTTTTAAATTTAAGTGTTGAAGAGGTACAGAAGGGGTGACAAAATGCAGTGACCCACCATGGTTAAATCAAGCTTTTGGTGGAAAGGTCACTGTGGGATGTCTTTCTCATGTCTTGGGACAAATTTATTGTAGTGCCTCATGTTCAGTTGTATGGAGAAGGACCACAGCCCAAAAATCAAGAACAACAAGGAAATAACCCTAATGAGGATGAAGAATTTATTGAGAAAGATGAACATTTTATAAATCCTTCTCCTTCGGGAATCAATGTGGAGAATGTGGCATCTGGCCATCCAAACCCTACATCAGGGAGTGGAGAAACCAAGGTTCCCACAGTTTCTCTGTAAAAAGACAAAAAGGGTAAGGGTAAGGCCAAGATGGAAGAATATATGAGTCAATATGTTCCTATTTCTACTATTTCTCCTATAGCCACACTTGTCAAGAAAAGAAAAATTTCATAGAAGCATCATGCAGCTTCTATTGATACTACATTGCATAGAAGTGTTCATTTGAACACTACACAAATAAGCAGCAAGGATTCCCCTATTACGGTTGACTCTTCTCATGTCTCCTCTAAGGAACCTTTACAAGAAAAGCTGCAAGCAGGAAGTCTGATTGCAAAACACCAGGATATGATGGAAGAGGATCCTACAGCCGCTAAAGTAGTTAAAGAAGTAGAGTGTGTAATTCCAAAGGTAGCATAATTTTAAAGAGCCAAAAGAGAATCTTCTTCTCTGCAGGAAGGCAATCATGGGGAAGAGCCCCTTGTTCCATATAATGTGCTAGTTTGTACAAATAAAGAGGAAAGCTAACAAGCAGCCAGGTTGGTCCCACACATGAAACCATAAGAGGTAACTTTTCATGCTCTCTCGGTTGACTATTTTAATAAGATACAATATCAAAAGTCAATGTAGGAGTTAGAAAAGACAAAATTAAAAAGAGAACTTGAGAGGAAACAACAATAAATTGAATTCCTACATAATAAAATAAATGACATTACAAACATAATTCCAGACATAATAGAATGCATACCACCACCACAAGTTTATACCCTATGCCTTAAGGAGCAATTTATACTGTTTAAGTTAATGAGAGTCCTTTGGGATCTCAACTCAGGCATAGGAACCCCACATAAATTTGTGGCTGCATATAATACATCACCTGATTGTGTCCAAAATTTGTTATGTGAGTTATACATTCACAATTATGTTATTCCTTTTAACACTGATTGGAATACCCTACTTTTTTTGGTGATATACATTTGTCTACCCTCCTTTCCTGAACCCAGAATGAAATGAACTATAGAGGACAATTGCATAGGCACAAAATCCTTGAACAGTCCATTTCATTGCCCCTTTTGTCCTAAAATTTGATCAACTCGATGGCTTAACTGTGATTGGATGCAAATTGTTTATGGGTTTCATGATTCTGCACCAAGGAAAAGGATTTTGGAAATCTGTGAGGAAGTTTTCGTAGCATTTGAGAGATTGTCACTATCAAATGGGGACAAAGCAGTCGAGGGATTAAGGCAAAGATGGGGGAGATTAACTATGACACTCAAAAAGGTAGAACCCCATAGTCTGATTAACCTACGGGATGAAATGCGGCATGTTGACTAGTATATACACTTGGGACGTCAACCATGAGCCTAAAGATGGTTGTCACTCACCTTTCAGCCTCATCTTCTTTTATGGCCACTATAGAGTTATGTGGATAAAAAATTGAATGAGCAACAGGAACTCAGTAGGCACATAAAGGTGGAGAGGACAAATGGATTCTACTGGCAAGTGGGAACCTCCATGATTGGAGAAACATAGGAAGGAGACCTTTGGGTTCTTGCAAAGATCCAGAATGTCTAGGTGACTGAGGACTAGCACTAGTCTTCATAGGGGGAAAAATGATAGGAAATTTTAATGGCATACTTTAGATACCCTAGGAGAAATTTTGATAGGTCCTTTTCCATGATTTCTTTTATTACTGAAAGACTTTATGCTTTAAAAATTGTTAATATGTAGTATTTAACCACTAAACCTATGCCATCAACATATTCTTACTTAATATGCTTTATCTAGATGAATGTGCTATGTTTATTACTATGGAATCATGATCATGTTTTATGAATGAATTGACTGATTGAGCGATAGATAATGCATATGTACTTTAATAATTATTTTCCATGAATGCTTTTATCCTAAAAATTTAAATGCAATGCGTCAAAGTAGCAACCGTCGTCCTGCTCAGGTGAGCATGTCTATGTGTTGGATGCTTGACTCGGTCCTACAGTAGACACACACGGATGGAACATTGGCATACCAGTAGTGGAAGGTTTCTGGTTAATCCAGGTGGAGATGGTTCAGCAAAGACTTGGAAAATGCAATAAATTTCCTAATGAGATCTAGGAGAGAGTGGGAAGTTAGATCTATTGTCTAAGCAGTTCTTTCCTCTTTTTTGGACCGATTCCATTTCCTTCTTTCTAGCTTTCCTTTCTGTTAGGTGTTTGTAATAAAAGATCCACCTTTTATTAGGGCATTTTGAGTTTAGTAGTTAGATGTTTTCCTTTAAATAAAGCCTCGCTCCTGCGTGAGAAGAAGGGTATTATTATTATAGTTGCAATATAGTTCAATTCTGTTGTTCTACTATTGATGAGAATCTTTGTACTCTGTTATTCATTTTAATGAGAAAATGAAGTGTTGAGATTAGTTCTTTGTAATTGAGTGTTCTGAGTAATCACCCAAGGGTTCCCACTTGGTGAGGAATCCATAGTTAGATTCATTTTAGTTTAGTTTGCTTCCCTGCATTTCTGTTATTTCAATTCCTATGTTGAATAGTTCTTGTAGCCAAAGCCATAGGATAGCTACCACTTCATGTGGCCAAGCAGCAGAGTAGCTAAGGCATTATAGCTAGTTTGTGCACTCTTCCATTCTTCTAGCAGCATTCACTTCCATCATTTACTTTCACAGCAATATTTTATCTTTCCTTTGAGTATTCCTTTCATGCAGCAATAGTATAGTTTCCCTTCGAAAGAATTTACTTCCTGCAACCATAGAACAATTTCTTTCTATTTGTTTCCTGCAGCAATTATATAATGATTGGTTGAGAAAGTGCTTGGTGCATATATTTTTATGGCCCATTTCAAGTAACATGTCCCTGGGTTTGACATATTAAATGAGTTTCTTATAAAGAGGATGAAGTTCTTAGTTGGATGTCCAATCCCTGAGTTAAAGGATTATGCCTACTTTCTGAGCCTTTATAATGAGCGATCAATCATTAGTTCTCTGAAATCTAATATTTACTAGGTAACCATGCAGTCTTTCATACCAGGCTCTGGGCGCTTGCTTGATTCCATACAATTATTTGTGCAGCTTGCAAATCATATTCCTTCTGCTAGGATCAACAAATCCTTCTAGTTGCTCAATGTAGACTTCTTATTCTAGGATTCCATTCATAAATGCAGATTTCACATCCATTTTATATACTTTGTATCATTTATGTGTAGCATATGGTAGAAGAGTTCTAACTCCTTTAAGTCTTGCAACAGGAGCAAAATTTTCTCCATAATCAATACCCTCTTCTTGATCATATCCTTTACAAACTAGTCTGGCCTTATTTCTAGAAACTTCACCATTTTCATTCATCTTATTTCTAAAAACCCACTTGGTTCCAATCACATTATTGTCCTTTGGCCTAGGCACAAGATTCCATATTTTTTTCTTCTCAATCTACTCAATTTCTTCATCCATTGCCTCTATCCAACTTTCATTATTCAATGCATCTTTAACAATTCTAGGTTCAAATTCACTTAGTAAACATGTACCTTTGATTTTGTTCCTTGTCATTACACCTTCTGTCTAATCTCCAATTATTTTCTCAGGTGCATGATGCTTTCTAACATATTTAGAAAGTACTGGATCCTTCAGTCTTGATTTTGGACTTGATCCCCTAGGTCTATCATTCTCAAACATTCTTTCTTGTTCTTCTGTCTGATGCTCAGGTTCCACTATTTGTGACTCACGTTCCTATGTCTGTAACTTGGGTCCCTCTATCAGAGACTAGGTTCCCTCTTTCAGTGACTCAGTCTCTTCTACCAACAACTTGGGTTGCATAGTTTGCAACTCAGGTTGTACAGTTTGTGTTAGTATATTCAGTGGTTGACAATTTTTTTGTCTAATCACCATTGCTCGAGTCATAGGCATAGTATCAGGTTCATGATACACAAAGTTCCTATAGTCTTTAGGCTCTTTACTCCTCTGCTCTTCACATCTTTCTACAAACTCATCAATCTTGACATGTACACTTACTATGACCTTATGAGTAGTAAGATTCAGACATTTGTTTTCTTTGCTTTTACATGAGTAGCCTAGGAATATTCTTTCATCACTTTTTGCATCAATTTTTCTATTTCTTTCTTCCTTCAAGATGTAGAATTTACTTCCAAATACTTTGGAATAATGAACATTAGGTTTATAGCCATACCATAATTCAAAAGGTGTCTGGTTATTACCTTTCTTCAATTGAACTTAGTTCAAGGTAAACATTGTAGTGTTGATGGCCTTCTTCCATTATTTGGTAGCAACATTCTTTTCAATCATTAGGGATATAGCACAATCCATAATGGATCTATTTATTCTTTCTGCTATTCTATTTTTTTGTGGTGTACCAAGAGCAGATTCTTGTCTTTTGATTCCTCTTTCATTACATAATTCATTGAAATCATTAGAAATAAATTCTCCTCTGTCAGATCTTAGACATTTTAGTTTCTTTCATGTTTCATTTTCAACTCTTGCAAGATACCATTTGAATTTTTGAAAAGCTTCTGATTTTTCTTTGAGAAACATGACAGTCATCATTCTAGAATAATCATCAACAAACAGAATAAAATACTTCTCTCCATTATAGCTTGTTGTTCCAATTTTTCCACGAAGGTCAATATGTACCAATTCCAAGATTTCATCAGTATTTTAATTCTTGCTCTTGAAACTTGTCTTACTCATCTTTCTGATTTGACATTGTTTGTTGTGAGGCCTCACCCCAACCCATCACAGCCTTACTACTCGATCACACTTTGATACTTTATATTTTGATACATTGATACACTTTTTGATTATCCTGACAAAGACTCAAGATATTATGTTATGATGATGATTATATTGTGTGGATTACATTTCGATATGGATTAGACCTAGAACAGATTATTTTTTATTATATATGTTTAGATAAGTGAATTGATGAGAAGATCGAATCATGATTAGACTTGATTATTTCATGGATGTTATGCCATGATGATTATGGAATTATTATGTTTTAAACTTTTCTGTATAAAAATTGCAATTAGGAATCTAATTCTGCTATTGATTGAAGTTGCTAATTATAAATTGAAAATGTATATTGCATGTGATTTTATTATCTTGGACTATTGATGCTCGAGTTTAGTGTGCAGAAAAGAGAACCATGGAATTATTCAGAGAATCAGGGCTAAACACATGTGAATTGATTAAGCCAAGGTTTAATCTAATAAGGGGTTGAAACCTCATTGTAATGTGATCCTTGTTGTAAACGTAATCTGAATGTGTGTTAATAGTTTAAAACTCATGTTGTTATTTGGACATGTCATTGTGAATGTGATGTGTATTTTGTCTTGGTGTCACTTGACACTTGTGTTGTCCATGGGGATGGTGACATTTAAAATTAGGGTTTGGGAAGGAATCACCAAACCTTATAGGATGTTATATTAATCCCACTTGCATATAGCTGTCTTGTAGGGATCACATCAAGTTGAAACTCGGATTTGAACTTTAGGGGTACTTTGGAAGGGTCAAAAGTGACTCTAGAGTATATTTTTTGCTAAAATTAGTTAACCCTAAGGAGATACTTTGGGTTAGGGCTAGTTTTTACCTATAGAGTAAACCTAGATCACCATTATGGCTCTCAAAAATGCCTACCTTCTAAAATTGGTGAAAATGAAGATGGCCACATGCATTAACTTGTCCCACACTCCCTACTAAATTCACAATTAAGAGGGGAGACAAGAGGTAAGGAAAAAGGACTAGAGGGCATGTCTCATTAATTGCTAAGTCTTGAGTACACTTCTAGGGGTCTTTTTAGAGGATTTGGAGAAACTTAGTAAGTATTCACCCACTCTTTAATTTTAGAGACAACTAGGTTTAGAGGAAGAAAAGGAAAAAGGATAAGAGCTTCTACACAACCACATTCTTGCCATTTTTCTTGGACCAAGTTTGGTAGATTATTGTCATGGAGGAATGCTCTTGCATTTAAGCTTTGCATGATATTGTTTGAATGAATATGTAAATATTTTGTGGCTTCATTTATGTAATCTTGTAAGTGTTGTTGAATGTAGATGTTGATGTTATGTGTTAGATTTGGGATGCATTTGAGTTTTGTTTCATCTCTTGTTCTTTTGGATTTGGGAGTATTGTTCATGGGATTTTAAAGCATTACTCACCCTTTGGGAGGGAAGAAGTGGCCTTGGGTGAAGGGGTTAGTTGGGCTCTCAATTGTAGTGAGAGTCTCTTCTCTTGGAGAAGAGGGATAATTTCATGGAGTATGGGCTCCATGAAGCCATGTTGTAAATATTGTTTTGGTATAGAAATGACCAAATGTGTATATGGTAGGATTACCAATTTTAGCCTTGGAAAGGCATGGGAGAAAACTCTTATTGAGAAATTTGAATGCAATGGCATTCTCCTCTTTGGAAAATCCCATCTTCACCCTACTTCAAAGGGTTTGGAAAGCCCATTTGTTAAACCTTGGTTGGGAGTAAATTGTTGTGCATCTATGTTAGTTGTGAAATTGGAATGTTCTACCTTGTTTAGTCTTGGTTCTCCAAGCTCAGGGGTGGTCTTTTTGAGGCCTTGGTTGGGAGGTGAGCTCCCATGGTTCCCTTCATGTTTTATTGTAGGTTTTTGAAATCAAGTTGGATGTGGAAAAGTTTGGAAGAAGTCTTCTTTTTGGTATTGTTGTGAAAGAGCAACTTTATGGTTGCATGATTACTCCTTGTGATTGAGGATCATTTTTATTAAGTGTTGTAAAGTCCATTTTGTAAGCTAGTTGAGCAAAATGTGAAAATCTCTCATTCTATTTTTTGTAAAAATATTCATAGAATGTAAACCTTGTGAATTGTTAAATCTTGAAACCTCTCTTGTATGTGATTTTAAATTTCCAAGTCAAGAACACTACATGTTTCCTTGAAATTCTAAAATTTTATTTTAATTATATCATACCTCATCTTCAAAATCATTGCATTTCCAACCCTTAAAAAGAAGAGATTAGCTTACTAACTATAGTAAGTCAAAGAGATTAATATAATAATGAAAACAATCACCTAATATTAGGGATCAAATTCTAGTTGCATAATGTTTGGCAAATAAAAATAAAACAATCAAATTTATGCATGTATCTTCAAAGGAAAAAAAAAAATCAATGATATTAATATATATATATATATATATACCATGTCATTTTTTAGAATATAGAGAAAAAAGCTCTCTGGAAAATGTATGGGGAGGGATTTAATTTCCTCCCCTTACACAGAGAATATTCTATAAAAGATCCCCTCCCTAATACCCCTTTATTACCCCTAAACATATGTTTTAATTACCCTCTTAATACTAATGAATAACCTTTATTTGGGAAGGCTTAATCTTTCTCACCCTTCCTTGTGGGCCCCACCAAAACTTTCCCCCTTGCCTCTCCTTTCCCCCATGCAAAATTTTGGGGGGATGACATGTTATAAACCACTACCCAAGGAAATAAATCCCTTCCCATTGGTTTCAGTTTGAGTTGACCTTTCATAATAGTACATCCGTAGAAAAGTTGGTTAAACATAGTCTAGCTTAAGTAATAGTGCCTTGGGCCCCACCTCAGCTGGGAGGACTTCGCATGTTTTCTCCTCCCTTGCTCTTGCTGCCACATACTCTCTTCCCCGTGTGAGATTATAGGTTGACCTCACCTTAGGAATTCTCCACTTGGGAGAGTAGACAATGTTGTGGCCCCCACCCTCCTTGGTTCATGCATGAGCCTTGTTTAAGCTCTTCTCCTCATGGATTTCGCAGGACTTGGAAAAGGTATGGAGTTTCACACCCTCCCCACCCACTTGGGAGGTGATGTGACATTTTGAAAGTGATAGGTGATAGGTGATAGGTGATAGGTGATAGGTAGGTAGGTAGGCTAGTTTATAGATAGTTAATAGGTAGTTAGTTGCTAGTTTATAGATTTAATAACATAATTAGATTTAATTAGATATTGATCTATTATTAAAACATTATTCTACTCTACCCATTAAGTACATAATTAAAAGGGATCATTTTATTTAGATGTATTAAGTTAGTTAAATAGATTTAATTTTGATTTATGTTATTTGAATTAAGTAGCCTCATTTAATAGATGTATTTTCATTTAAATTGTGTAGTTTAATTATTAGATTTGAAACCTTAGTTTGTGTGTGAAATATATATATAATTGTTAATATGTTATGGACTTAATTTCTTATTGGTTGTTAAAATCATGTAATGTCATTTAGATAAAGTTTATTTAATTGTGTAATTAATTATTCATTGTTAGACGTAGTTTCTATGTAAAATTTATAGACAGATGTTAATTTATTTTTAATACAATAAATTGAGTTATGTTGGCCATGTGTTCAAAGGGATTAGAGGTCAATTTAAAGTTTCTATTTGAGATTTATTTAATATTCTATTAAATAATTAAAGGACTATAGTTGCATGGAAATTTGTAAGGGAGAATTTAAATTGTTTAGGATTAGATTAGTTTCTTTGTTATTATTGAATTTTAAACTAGTGGTTAATGGTCGAAAGAGAATTGGGACTAGAATTAAACGAATAAGTTGTAACCAAGGTTATAAATAAAGTGATTACCAGGGCAATCTAATTCAACATATGTCTCTTAAATATAGACTATCATCATGATACTACACATAAATTAAAACATGAAACCAGAGTTAAATCAACCTAACCCACGTGATTCACATAACCCATATGACTAGTTGATGCTCTAATTCTGCATCTGTATGTGGTGTGACCCTAATTCAACCTATGTGTATACCTTGCAACTCAAAGACTAACCTTACCATGATATCACATTACCTCAAATACATCCTTTGTTAGTAGTATGCACTTGCATTTTAAAAAAAAAATTTGTATGTGTGTTTTGCCCTAGATTTGGGCATGACATATGCATATTGCTAACTCAGGTTTCTTCAAAATAGGAATACCTCTAACTCTCTTGTTCTTTCTTATGTTTACTAGATTAAAAAAATTTACATGACACAACCTTTTATGCCATAGCCAACTTTCTTCTACTTGTGCAATGAAGCATGAACTTTCAGTGAGATCAAGATAGAATAGATTACCTTTTGTTTTCCTACCAATTCCAACTAGGTTCCCTTTACCATCCAGGAGCTTGGCCTTACCATTCATGAATTATACCTTGAAGAAAATGTTGTTCATCTATGCTACACTGAGTAGATTTCTCCTTAGTCCTTCAACCCAATAAGCATTATCACATTTGATTCCTTCTGTCAGAGTAATGCAACCTTTTCCTTTCACATAGTAGGGTTCATCATTCCCAAAACTGACACTCCCACCATCATAGTGCTCAAGATGTTCAAGTTTTTTCTTATCACCAGTCATGTGATGATAACAACCACTATCAATTGTCCATGTGGCATTTTTACTAATATGTGAGAAAAGTGTTGACTTTTCATCTTCTTCATCTGACTCATCGTTAATAGAAATATAAACCATTTCATCTTCTTCTTCATCACTATCAGAATATTTAGCAATATAACAAGACTTATTACCTTTTTCCTTGTAGCTCTTGTAGTTATTGAAATCTTTCACTGTATTTTGTAATGTCTTCTCCCTCTTTCATTTTCATTTGATCAAATTGTCCTCTGAGACTTTCTGCTTTGGCTCTCTTTACATTTGCACCTCCTTCATGAATGTCCTATAATTTCTTCCACATATCATAGGATGTAGGGCAGTCCTTGACTTCATCAAATTCTAAGTAGCTGAGTGAAGAAGCTATATTAATCATCATTATGTTATGAATCTTCTATTCCATAGTCATAGTTGTTGTTGGTTCCACATATTTTTTGTCCAAAAATTGCAAACCAACATCTCCAATAGTAGATAGATGTAGCTTCATCAGCTCTTACACCACAAGGAAGTTGTCTTTGTTTAGCTTTGGGATCTCCATTCTGTAAGACATCTCTGATCTTTAGCTTAGGCCTTGAAACCTTCTCTGAAAGCACTTGAAGATCTGATACCAATTGTTGGAAATGAGATAAGTAACAGAGAGGGGAGGGGTGAGTCAATTACTCCAAAATAAATCCCTTGTCCCTTAGATGTCTTAAACAATATAACACTGTTACTCGGTCAATTAATATATTATTCTGTAACTCGGGTGTCAAAGCAATCTTTATGATATTGTTGGCTAACAGATTTGTCTTCCCAAAACACCTGCACAAAATGACTCCTGGACACCCAAGGCTGAAAGACAAATTGCAACACAACAGTTGGGTCACTTCGCTATAAAGAACGTAAGTGCCCTCTGAATTAACCGGGTACAGCTCCCTGTGTAATATTTACGATGAATTAACTAAACTATTAATGGTAATGCTTTTAACCTGAAAGCAATAAAGGTTTACAGACATCTATTCATAAACACGAGATAGATGCGAAGAGACTAACTTACTAAAAGGATAAAAACATTAAATGCTACCAAGCTCATTCTCCTAAATGTTGTACAAAAGAAAGAAACTAAAAGAGAAAGACAGACTATTCTTTCCAAATATATGAAAATCTGGAGCACAAAGTCTAAAGATAATCATGCTGATTATCAGATGTGACAGATACAATATTCAAAGAAAACTGATATCATTCCAAGATGAAAATCAATCGAAAAGTAAGCATCCAAAATCA
>MU227600.1:2486747-2503317 GCA_018584345.1 Thuja plicata | reverse complement strand
TCTTGATATTTTCTATCGGGTCAAACCATAACAGGTTTGGGAGGGACACAAATTTGGCTTCCAAAATGGCATGATTGCTCAACCGAAATCACCCAATTCTTCTTTATGTTTCACCTTGGTATCGGGTATCGGGTGGACTTTATTTTCTATTTTCGTGTTTTATCAAACAGTTCATGATTTTTTCACGTATTTTCAAACCACCAACAACCTTTTATCTGCTGCCAACAGTCACTGTCATGGCCCCTTTGTGGCTTGAAACCCCAGCTTTGAGCTATGGAAAGTATCGATCTCTCTATTTGGAGTGGAAATCTCTTGGAGTGACGCATCAAATCTTTCAACTGTACATACATACAACTAGCTCTCCTTAATAAGGATATATAATTTGAAGGACTTTGACATCGGCATGACTGTGTTGACATTTAATCAAACAGTTTGCGTATATCCTCCATGTATCCATGACCCTGTGTAATATGGGATGTATTGACAAATCAACATATATTATGACTGCGCTGGGATTTTGTCCAATATTTTCCACACTTATACATATTACTCCCATGACAAAGGAGACGGTACTTGGGATATAATGGGCTTCATAATTCTGATATGGAGGCTTATGCAACATTTCCCTCGGTGAACTGGCCCTCATGGTGGAGTTGGCTTTTGGTGGAATTCGATGATATTCCTACCATGATAATGGAAGACTTCAGCTTCATGCTTCTCTTTTGAATCATCAAAAGATTCACTTTCTCTTTGACCTTATCTTTATTGTTTAATCTTATACCATTCAGATTATAATGATACCCGATCTTAATCAGATTCTCAAGCATTATTTTCCAAGTTGTTACCATCAAAACCATGCAATCTGCAACCTTGAACTTTGGACGTTGAATTTGCACCTATGAATATAAACCTGAGAATTCGGGCCATGAAATTGCATCTCTGGAAAATGAACATTGAATAGAACTACTACACTGAATCCTATGGTTTTGAATTAACAAGCTGGTACTTTTGAATTTGAACTTTTTTAAATCTGAGTATTCAGACTTCGAATCAATGAGCTCGGTCCTCTGAAATGGGTCTGCACTTTTGAATCAGTGGACTCTAAACTTATGTGGACTTGAACCTGCATTTGTTTCATCCCTTGAACTTGAATTTATCAATTACACCTCAAAATCTGCATTTTGGACTATGGGTTTGAAACTGAATCTACATCTTAAATCCACATTTCAAGTCTGACAATGGCACACATCTGAATTTGAAACTTGACCTATGGCTCTACAAACTCGAACTCTGAACCATGTGAACCTATTTGAACTAATTTGAACTTACTTCAAAGAGGTTCAAGACCCTAAACCGAAAGTTTTATTTCCGGGTTCTATATGGGTACCAACAGATATCCAATGCAATTATACTTTAGTGATTAAGTGCAAAAACATAAATCATGAAACAAATAACATATACACAGGTGACACCAAGATTTAATGTGGAAACCCAATATGGGAAAAACTACCAATGTTACTAGTTACTACTTTTCACTCTTCTGAAGTGATCCCTACTAGGAGCCATCCCTGTATGTGTAAGCAACTGTCTTTGCTGATTCAAATCTTTGTTCTGATTATAATTGGATCCTTGTTGATGAAATATTTTATTGCAGCTCTGAGTGTTCTGTACTCAATTAGAATCCCATCTGATTTTTCCTTCACTCTTCATATCACAGAATTCCACACTTTTGCTTATCTTCAACTTTTCACACACTCACACTCACACATTAAATCCAAACTTGACCTTTCATATATATGATAAGCCCTGCCAAATCGGCTTGAATATACTTCTAAATAAATAATAAATCATAATTCAGTTAGCCTCGTATAAACAATTAATTATATAATGTAAACCATTGTTAGTCGACTAATACTGAATAATCAACTCGGTTAACACTGATTTTCTTTAATGCCTGACCATGACTAAAATGCTCGAGTGACTTGGTCAACACTGAACATCTTCAATACATGATTGATCTTGATCAACGCTAAAAATCTCTTTCCATTCACCAAATGTGCTTGGTCTGTATGTAGACATTTGTGTAACATCACTACATAAGTGTATATACATGTGTAACATCAATGACAATACAAAATTGAATAATTGTCTTCAACACTTTGATGGTGGATACCTTTAATCCTCTTCCATCCCATGCTGCTCCTATGTTCTTTTCAATATCATATTTAGGAGGGTGCTTTAGTGCCTTTACTTTATCAGTTATAGGATAACTGATAACAGTGTGTATAACATCCTTGGTTATTGGTTTTGGCTCATCCAGCCATATCTTTTGGTCATGTACACTTATTAGTAATAACTGAATCCATTTGGTCTTAAATTCCTTCAAGAATAGTAGGGCATGTGTGAGCCCTTTCACTTCAATGTGCTTATGTTCTTCTTTTATGTAATGTAAACCATTATTAGTCGGCTGACACTGAATAATCAACTCGATTAACACTGATTTTCTTTAATGCCTGACCATGACTGAAATGCCCGAGTGACTCAGTCAACACTGAACATCTTCAATACCTGACTGATATCGGCCAACACTAAAAAAATATTTCCATTCACCAAATGTGCTTGGTCTAAATTTAGACATGTGTGTAACATCACTACATAAGTTTATATACATGTGTAACATCAATGACAATACACAATTGAATAATTGTCTTCAACACTTTGATGGTGGATACCTTTAAGCCTCTTCCATCCCATGTTTCTCCTATGTTCTTTTCAATATCATCTTTAGGAGGGTGCTTTAGTGCCTTTACTTTATCGGTTATAGGATAACCAGTAACAGTATATATAACATCCTTGGTTATCAGTTTTGGCTCATCTAACCATATCTTTCGGTCATGTACTCTGCTTAGTAATAACCAAATCCATTCAGTCTTGAATTCCTTTAGGAATAGTAGGGCATGTGTGAGCCCTTTCACTTAAATGTGCTTGTGTTCTTCTTTTAATGTTCCATCATCCTTGCAAAGCTTCTTGTAGGCTTTCTCAACTTCCAGGTCTCCTATTTCTGCAATCTTGCAATGTATATATGCTCGCACGTCTTCAACAAGTAAAACCCTAGCTGGTATACTAGAGAATGCACCATCGTTGTTGGGTTGTGAAGCAACCTCAAGATATATCTTGTGATGAGGTTCTTCATATGTGGTATCCTTAATTAGATTAACCTTAGCATTCTTTTCATTCTTGATCTTGGAGGTTCTTGAAGTTGATGCCATCATTTCAGAATTTAGGGCTTTTCCCATAAATGAAAACAGAGTTATCAGTGATTGTTGTTACTTACTTCAACCTATTGTGACTGCTGGAAATCTTTCTGAGTATTGTGAATAGGGTTGAGGTCACTCTACAATCTAGTTACTTCATGCTTTGGTTTCTCTCTACTTCTTTTCTCAAGTCTCTTTGTGAATAATGAGTTGTTTCGTCGACCATTTATAGACTTTTTCCCTAAGTCGTGTCATAAATGCTCACCCACTTCTCGATGTATGAAGATGAAGTCATGGGGTAGCACACACATTTCATTCTTAGTGAGAACGTGTTGCTTGGGATAGGTGTGAACTCATTTGATTATTTACCGACTGATCTCGGTGTATGGCGAAGACAACATGTCAACTTTCATGATTATTGATGGATCTCGGTTTACACTGGTGACTTTTCTTTTTATGTGTTAACCGATGATCCTCGGTAAGTATAGACAACTTATCTTTGTATGTATACCAATGATTTTTAGTAAGCATTAAACGATGAAATTGAATTCATAGAAATGTAACAAGCAAACCAAAGTGCATCTTTAATCATGCAAGTTTGACATTTTATCAATGTCTAATGGAACTGATGCATAATATAACTTGGTATAGTATAGTTCCATAATTACTTGTTCTGCTTAGGTGGGGGTGGTGATGTCACTAGATCCATTAGATAATGTGTCACCATTTGCATTGCTTGGTTCAACTTCATTAGTGTTTATATATTTCCTCCACATTTTGTTTCTCATCTTCCTGATGTCTTCAATGGTGTTTCCATTGGCAAAGGTGTTGGTCTCTGTCACTCGGTCTCTGCAGTATTTTCTCAGATGACCAACTTTATGATAGTGTAGACATGTCATTCTGGGGTTAGTCGAGCTCCTAGACTTTCTCATCCATTGTCTCATGTAGTTTGTAGCTATGTGACCAAATCTTCCACATGATGTACATTTTGCCCATGTGTTGTAATCCCAAACATATGAGTTACCAGCTCTTTTCGGTTGATAAGCAGTTTCTTGATCTTTAGGATTCCATGCTTTCTTTTTCTTCTTCCAGCATTCAAGAGATGTGTGTCCATGCATTTTTCAAGTAGGATAGTATTTGTCCATGTAGGTTTCCTTCTTTGGTTGTTTCACCTCACATTTACATTCATATGCTTTATGTCCTTTCTTGTAACATTTATAAAAAATTCCTATGAGTGAAGGTGTGGATTTAGGAATACCTTTCATTTTTCTCTTGCATACATTTGATGTGTGGCCTGGTTTTCCATAGTGATTGTATGACTACTTTCTTGGTCTTGGATTTGTGTAGATATTCTTTGGATAAGCTTCGTATGGTGATTCTTCATTTTTGGTATACCCTAGTCTAGTATTGTTGTTGACTCTTCTTTGTCCATCCAGAAAATCATCCATCCTTTTGGTGCTTTCTTCAGCTCTCTTGATCATGTCATGGTATTTTTTTTTGAATTCTTACTTCATGCTTCAGTTTTTCATTTTCTTCTTTTAGCTCACCTATAGCTTTTATTCTTTCAATGAGTTCTATATTCATTTGGTTTGCCTCTTGACTCATAAGAGTAATCTAATTTGTGATCTCATGATGATTTTTTTTAAGTCTTTGTATTTTTGACTCTTTCTCCTGTATCTTTCCAGTGATCTTCCTTCTATCATCAATAGCTAGTGTTCTTTCTTGCTCATCTTGTCTAGAATTGTTCATGATATTAATCATTCTTTCCATCTGTGTCTCTTGACTGATTTGCAAATATTTTACTTGTCCAGCCAGATGTTGATTGATTTCATTCATACTTGTGATGCTTTCTTCTTATGTGTCTAATGCTTTGCTAGTTGTAGATCCTGAAGACTCAAATAGATCAGGTATCTCCTCTTCATGATAGTCTATTTCATTATAGTGAGATGCCATAATATTTCTTTCATCCAACAGCTGTTTCATCTTGATTCCAGCTTCTTTATACTATTCATAGAATATTTGTATCTCTAATTTCTGATTCTCAATACTCTTGTCAAGCTTGTACTTCTACAGTGTATGATCTTTTCTCTTAAGTCTTTAAAATTTTCTAATTAAGAGATCTAGCTCTGATACCAATTGTTGGAAATAATATGAAGTATGTACTAAGAGGGGAGGGGTGAATCAGTACCTCTAAAACTTTTATCTCTTTAACCTTAATCCATTTAGTAATCCATTGTATTACCAACCATCTATCCTATCCTATCTTTGTGTAAGTTATATCAATTCATAAACTTAACAAACATGTAAACATCCATAGAATCATTCATGAAACGTAATGACACATAAAACAAGATATGGTAATGCATAAAATCCCTGTAAGAAGGTAAAAACTGCGGTGGGGATGGCACCCACAAAAACTTCACTATCTGTAAATTGGAAGGGGTCAGTTAAGGCTTACAATTTTGATCACTTCTGATGATCTACCCTGTTAGGAGTATAATGTGGAGACTGGTTAAGGTCTACTCTATTAAGATCTTTAGCAATATTGTTTAGTGTGCACTTGATTAAGAGATTTACAAAGGATTGCTAATTCTACCTTTCTTGAAAGGATTTCTTCTATTTTCTACACATGTTAGAATGTAGACAAAAATACTCATTGACTTGAGTGTATGCAATCTTCAATTGTTGATTACATATCCATTAAAAGCACTTGTACAAAGTATCACCTAATGTGATTGATTAATACCTCTATTTCTCGGTAGCCTTGATTCTTGGTTCTTGATAACCAAATTTATATTTTGTTGTTCTGCTTCTTGAAACTTTCAGTCTGATCCATAGATGTGCTTCTTGGATACTTTCATCCTCACCTCTTTTAAATCAATGATTACACATCTATTTATACAATAGATTTACCTATTTTAGTTTCATGTATTACAAAGATAACTCAATGATCGAAGGTATACAACTTGACCTTGATCTCCTAGTTTGAATGCTTTTAATCAGTTAGACTGATTAAAACAATTGAAATTATCTTTCTTGTCCCTCAAGAAATGGTTTTAAATAAAATAAAAACTCTAAATATAAAACATAACCATTTTATCTGACGTGGAAGTTAGATCCACTTTTCTTGGGATATAACTGACTTTTGGTGTCTGAAGCTCAGGTTGCTCTGAAAGTCTTTTGGTGTTCCTTTTGTGAGCTATCTGTTGGGTTCTCTTGCTCTGGAAGGTTCCTCTCTTATCTTTTATTTCGGTTTACAATGTAATTTTCTTGTCGGTTTCCTCTTCAGCATTTTTGTTTTGCACTGTAAAAGTCTGTCGTTGGGTTTGTCTATACTTTAGCACTTTCGGTCTGAATTGAAATTTGTCTTTTGGTGTAGTTCTACTGATGAATCAAAGAACTGTTTACCCTTTGCATACTAATGGAAAAATTAATGTCTTCAATCTTAAAGGAAAAAATTTTACCAATGGAAGTACAAGGTGATTCTTATTTTGTTCACAGGTGAAGAGGAATTGATCACCTTGAGGTTCCATGAAGGTGAAGGAGATTTTTTAAGAATGCCCCAAAAATGAAGGAAACATGTGAGGGAGAAAATTTCTTGGACCCCACGATTCTGTGGGCAGACAAGAAGGTTGTAAAGTATAGAAATGGAATAGAGAGGTGCACAGGTTGGCCACTCAAAGGTGGTTCATGAAGTGTCATACCTATCCAAAGATGACATGTGGGGTCATGTAAAAGACCAGGTAAGAAAGGACAGTGGGTGTTTGGCTATGCATGCATAGAGTATGAAGATAAGGTTGAAGGTCCCAAGCGAATGAAAGGACACTAGTAGTTCAAATTGAAGAATGGCTTTCCAATCAGTCAAAGAATGAAATAAATGCACTTTTCTATCAAATAGATTTCACATATCAAATCGAGATCTATTGTGCAGAGATTACGACACGCCAAAAAGTCCTTTTCACGGGCCTTTTTAAGTGCATGGATATCTTGAGTAGATGTGCATGTTTCCACCACAATTGGAAAACCCAAAAATGCCAGAGGGAGAGCATTAATAGGAAAAGTATAAATACCTTGCATGGGTTATGCATTCGTATTCAAAATTTTATGTCACCTTGCCAGGATAGGTGATTATTTTCATAATGGAAGTGGTTGGTTTTTGTTGGTGATGTTATAGGAGATATACAAAGACCTTGGCCATAAGCATGAAAGTGCTTTATCTTCTGGCTACAGAGGTATCATAATATCTCTCAGTGGTTGCAGAGGTATCCAAACATTCAAGTTCTAGAGAAACCCTTATTTGCCTCTCACATAGGACAAATATCTCTACATAATGCCCCTCAAACTATCCTCGAGGACAGGCTATAGAAAAGGGCTTAGGTGAATGGCCAAGAAATAAGGATTTTTGGCATTGAGTACCTCTACCTGATCAAAATATTCATATAGAGGTTACCACCCAAGGCTCTCTCTAATAGAAGCCAAGATGTAAATCTAGCATCTGTTGCATGATTTTAGATTCTGGCATACTAGGTACGATATAGGCATGGCTCACAAATTTCATGAGCTCACCAGAATGCCTAGAATTGGTACCACCAACTCAACCAACATATTGATCATGCTAGAGGACACAATCGGATGTAAGTTTTTCTAAGAGGAAGATACTCCTCTTCGAATAACCAGTGGTAGTTGATTGTGTTTGTTGAGTTCTATTACATCCCTTACCTTTTAAAGGGGGGTTTTAGACCAATAAAATGGTTAGTGTCACTTTCAAAGGGTGCTTCACATGTGTTGGCAGTGGGATTTCACAAAAATAGGTGGTGTAGATCAAATGTAGTGGAGCAGGTCAGTAGAAAAGTTGGGTATTGGCAGAGAATGGGAGGTGCTTTCATGAGCAGAACTGGGGACAAAGTGGACACATGACAAGATCAGATCAAGTCCAAGACTCTCATTTTCTTCTATAAATTCCATATATTTTTTCATTCTCAGTGTTTTGAATGTAATCCAAATTTTTGGACAAGCTAATAGAATTATAAATATTATAGTGTATGAAGTTACCTTGAAGTGTTGAATTTATATTTCTTTTCTATCATTTTTCAATTAGTATATGAGAAGCATGCAAAATTATTACAAACGTTGTCTCCATAATGTATTTTGACTTCATATGAATTGAAATATTCAGGATGTTTTAATTCTTCTTGGAAAATACCTTGTTAATGTATATTTATGTGTGTGGGTTTCATTCAAGGAATGAAATAAATTCTATTTACAAAGTTATAGTAAGGTTTGAATGTATTGTGGATGTGTAAGAAGAGTCTCTATGGCAACATATGGATCTTTGTCAATCTCAGGAATTAACACTCAGTAGGATCACTAATTTGAAGTTACATGCTTCTGAATATATTTTCATCACCTGTGGTTTGACTTTGTACCTATAGAATAGACACTCATCTATTTTATCTAAAACTTGTTTCAGAATCACCCAATTTTAAAGCATCTTTTGCCCTATTGTTCTTAGGTATATTTTTGAGTTGTATCTCTCAGTTGTGTTTTCAAATGATATATTTAGAATAGAGAAAATTCTAAGAAATTATTTAGGTGTTCTAATTAAATTTGATGAGATCTATCTATTGTTTGTAACACCTATTTGAAATAAGCCTAATATCTAAAAGTGTTACTAAGGTTCACCCACCTAGGTTTTGGAGAGCCTAAAGTGTAGAAGGCTTCCAAATCATTTTCAATCAGCCACTGACTCAAGATACCCAATAATAGGGGAAGACTAATCTTTAGGTTATCTTGAACCATTAGTTGGAGCAACCAATAATCCACATTCATTAATATTCAAGGATGATGTCTTTCTATGTGAATTGAGAATATGCCTACACAAGTTCCATCAACATCCATTATTTTTGGAAGTTAGGTGTGACATAACATAGTGATTGATTTACAAGTTTTGTGGAAGTATATATTTATATTACAAAGTGATGTGGCAAGTGCTTTATGTATACACTACCAAAATTTAAGGATGGGTGTTACCTGAGATCTTATTGATCCACAATAGGAACTGCATGTGAAAATATGAGTGTTGTAGGAACAGGTCGAACCTAGTTTGACCTATACTAGTATAGCTCAAAGGTGGTTCAACCTATACCTTGGAGGGTTGAATCTAAAGGTCTCAAGACTGGCTTATACTGCACTTCTAGATTTGTAATTTTGAGTCTGGAACTCCACGAATCTGCATCTACACACAAGAGAAGGGGAAATTATATGGGGAAAGGGGTTTTCCTTGGTCAAGCCCCTATATAGGAATTAACCTTGAAATGAAATAAGTAAAGCATGTAAACAAGACAAATGTAATTATTCACCTTTCTTGTCAAACCCTTGTGGATAGATATGGA
Organism: Thuja plicata; assembly: GCA_018584345.1. Taxonomy (NCBI): domain Eukaryota; kingdom Viridiplantae; phylum Streptophyta; class Pinopsida; order Cupressales; family Cupressaceae; genus Thuja; species Thuja plicata. Next base: position 2,493,671 of record MU227600.1, on the reverse strand, counting down.
TCTTCTATATCCATAAATATGTATACTTTCTTAATTGAATGTTGATAGGATGTAGGATGTCTTCACCAATGCAATAGATCTACACTTTCCAAATTATAGATCATGGATGTATGTATGCTTTAAATGCTTGAATGGAGAAGGAGAGGAATAAAGAATGAATATAGATCCTCTTGCTCAATTGGGATTTTCTCCACTAATCCATCATGGGAGAGAGATTCATGCAAATCAATAGGAGAATACCATGGAATGAATGGATGAAAGATGGCCTTCAAATCTTTGAGCCAAATCCTTGCTTGCTTGATAGAAATCACCAAAAATATCTTGAATGTACCTTGGACTTGAATGTTTGCATCTAGATAACATAGATGTATAATATGGATAATGGATCTAGATGTGAAAATGAAGGGAAGAGGCATCCTTTATAGTGATTTTGGGGTCCAAATTCATGAAGGTCGACCTCACTAAGAAGGAAAATGAAGATATTTTGCATCGGGCCCAAAACCCACCAAATTTAAACCCCAGAGGTATAGGTCAAAAGTGGTTTGACCTATACTTGAAGGAGTAAATTTTGAGGCAGACTTTACGTGGTTGAAGAAGTATTAAGAGGTTCGGGGCAAATGGAGAGAAAAGTGAGAAAATCAAGCATAAATGAATCCAAAATCAATGAGATCACTAAAATGGGGCCCAATAGGTCCCATAGATTCCAAATTAATGGGTGATAAATTTTTAGGACTACATTTAGCCCCACTTTAGCGGGATTATGAGGCAAGCCCATGCTCACGGTAAATTAGATCGAATGCACAAGATAATCTCACAAAGATTAAGGAGACAAGGAAACATCAAGCCCCCAAGTGACTTAAGTCCTCATCAAATCCAAAACTAAGATAAGTGAGACATCATGAGAGAGAGAGAGAGAGAAGTGTTTACCTTAGCCCCAATAAGATTATATGTCTTACTATGAACCACACAAAGAAAGAAAAGTGTGACCACCATGCCCAGTAAGATTGTATGTCTTACTATGGACCACACAAAGAAAGCGTCGCAAAAGATCACATTGAAATTTCTAACAGGTTTTATTCCATGTTACTCAATCCATCTAGGATCTATCCTTAAAGATTGTATGCCAATAAGGGATCTAGAAAAGTGTGATCTATCCTTAAGGATTGTATGTCCATAAGGGATTGAAAGAAAAAAGGAGGGATCAGTCCTTAAGGATTTTATGTCCATAAGGGATTCAAAATGTAATACATCATCGAAAGACAGTGTGTGTGTGTAAAATGCGAGTGAAGTGTATGCCCCCATGTTAAAGCTATTACAAATGCCTTAATGGAAATGTCTTTAACGGAGCGTATATGCATTCACTAGAAATGTTTCCACTGTGAAATGCCCCCAAGAAAGGACAAATCAAGGGAAATGAGCACATGTAAAAAGAGAGCATGAAAGGGATCCACCAACACTAGGGTTAGTAGGTAATATGATAACTCATGTATATCACAATTATGTCGAAATGAACTATCATCATCCCAAATAGGAAGTAGAACTAAAAAAATGAAAGAAAGGCACAAACAAGTTACGAAGAAGAGTCTTTTTTGCCAACATCATGAACACCAAAATGAATAGGTTCTACCATTTTACATCATCCTAAGCAGGCAACACAAAGGCACATTTATGAATAATGGCACATGTACAATATAACATGTAACAAGATATAGAAGAAGTAAGATACAAATAGAAGAATTATTATGACATTGTGACTCCTTTATCACCTTGCGCCAACCAAATCAAAAGGATCATTTAAATAAATCTAAACAAAACATATAACAATAAGCACATTACGGGGGAAACACATCACAACAAACAAGAAAGAAAAAGAAAAGAAGAAGATCCACCATACAAGAGGAGCTAGTCAGGTGTATCGCATGCCCCCATCTAGGTTCATAGTGTTTAGGGAAGGAGGGAAACTCATTGGAAGAGAAATATCAAGCATAGTAGATGGAACAATATCCAAACTGTGAGTAAAGGTCTTAGGAATGTGACCGATACTGCAAATCCATGAATCTGCACCTACACATAAGAGAAGGGGAAATTGTTGGGGGAAATTTGCTTACCTTGGTCAAGCCGATGTATAGTAATTAACCTTAAAATAAAAAAAGTAAAGCATGTAAAAAAAGACAAATGTAAGTATTCACCTTTTTATGTCAAACCCTTGTGGATGGATACAAATCCACTATATCCACAAAGATGTATACTTGCTTGATTGAATGTTGATAGAATGTAGGATGTCTTCACCAATGTAATAGATCTATACTTGCCAAAACATAGATCATGGATGTATGTATGCTTGAAATTCTTGAATGGAGGAGAGGAATGATGAATGGATATGGATCCTCTTGCTAAATTCGGAATTCCTCCATTAATTCATCATGGGAGAGAGATTCACACAAATCAGTAGGAGAATGCCTTGGAATGAATGGATGAAACATATCCTTCAAATCTTGGAGCCAAATCCCTTATTTCTTGCTATAAATATCTTGAATGCACCTTGGACTTGATTGCTTGCATGTAGATAGCATAGATGTATAATATGGATAATGGATCTAGATGTGAAAATGAAGGGACTAGTCCTTTTATAGTGGTCTAGATGTTTTGGGAAGCTTGGTCATGGGCTCTAGAAAGATGTTTGTGATGATGATCATGATCATGATGATTATGTTTGGTAGTGCTATATATTTGGGTTGGGATAGGATCAATCAAGATTGGGTATTTTTCTTCTTTAGGAGAAAGAACTGAAGGAACCACACTAGGTTGAGAGATGATATGAATAAGATGCATATAAGAAAAAGGAGGTGGAATAGAAGCATAAGGAGGAATAGGTGGTGTAGGAAGAAGTCCAGGACTAGGATTATCCTTAGATTATCTAAGTTCAAAAATCTTTTGAATCTTAAAGGCTTGGTATATTGAAAGAGATAATCAGGATGAACTTTAGGAGGTTGAGGAATGTAAGGCCAAAAGGAATCAAGGTCAATGGAGTCTTGAGGCATAGAAGGTTGATAAAGAATATGGTTAATAGTCATGATCTCTCCATTATGAGGAAATTTAAAATATTTATGAATATGAGAACCATGGAATTCATGGAGGTAAGTCAAAGAAGACCAAGTTTGACTTGAAATTTATCAGAATTAGGAATAACAGTGAAAGTAGTATCCAAAGTTTTACCACCAAATTTTATAGGAAATGAAATGGAACCATGGGAAGGATAAAGGAAATAATTTCCAGTTGGAGTCAAGACATTAGATTTATCATACAAATCTTTACACAATCATCTACTAAAAAGATGTTCTTTAGTTATCACATTTACCAAGGGTACCACAGGAAGGAATGCCATCAACCCTAGCGACAATGTAAAGAGGACCATCAGGTGCCTTAATTGTTTTAGTAGGATCAAAGTTATTTTAATATTGAGGTAGAGATTGAGGTTTAGGTTTAGGTTGGACATCTTCAATTTGATTGACAATATGAGTGGCTTTGTCAACTTTCTCATTATAATCAATGTGCATGGGAGAAGAAGGTTGCTCAATAGTATTGGTTGAATGAGATGGAAAAAAGCCTAGTGTATATTTGTAAATTATGATTAGGAGGTGCAACTAATTTGTTTCCATGGTTAATATCAGAATCTACAAATATAGCATTAGAATCAATAAGGTCTTGAACCACAATTTTCAAGAAATAGCATTTTTCAGTATCATGACCAGGTTGATGATGGAATTGACAGAAAGCTTTGGGATCAAAGAATCTGTATGGCAGTTTACATGGGTTGATTGGTTTGATAAGAGGAAGTTTAATCATGTTTTAATTCATTAACTTCAACATCAAAGTATTCAAAGACTCAAAAAGTGGAGAAAAAGTACAAGAAGGTCTAAAAATAGAGGACAAATGAGTCACACATTTTGATGTGGTTGCCCCTTGTTCATCAACTGTGTTGGATCATTTGTTAATTTTTATGTAGTTATTAGTCTTCTAAAATTTGTTGAAATTGGATGTGGCATCACTCTTATCAATGGGAACAGGATACATTGGAGTGTTTCTCTCAAATTGACTCACTTGAAGTTGATAATGATGAAGAACACTGCACACAATTGTGAAAAGGAAGAGAACTCAGAAAGGAGTATCCTATCTCTAATGTCCTTTTGTAAATTAGTAATAAAAATGCATTGTATATCAACATCAAGCACAGGATAAGAAATTTGAGCATGCAAATTCTTAAATCTAACAATAAAGTCACTAACTTTTTCTTTAACACCTTGTTTACAATGGATCAAATCATTCAAATAATTTTGAGGACCAATGATGTTTTAAAATTGTTGAATAAAAGTATTTAAAATCTTATTGAAGGAATAAATGGAATAAGGAGGAAAATAACAATACCATTGCAAAGCTTTGTCTTGAAAATTTCTAGTAAATAACTTTTTTCATGAACCTATAATCGTGAGAAAAAATCACTACACAAGGTTTGAAAAGTTTTAACATGAGCCACAGGATCACCCTTACCATTATAAGTCTCAAAATGGGGAATCTCAATACTTTGTGGGATAATAGCTTAGATAATATCTATGGACAAAGGACTAGAAATATCACATGTTGGAATGTTGAATTTGGATTGAGTCAAAGAAGTAAGTTGTTGTTGCAAACAAGACACGATTTGAGCTAAGCTATTAATGGTAGTATTAGGGGAATAAATTATAGGAGGAGAAACATTATAAATGTTAGGAATATTGTGGGAAATGGAGGGAATGTTGAAAGAAACATGAAGCATGGTAGGAGCATTGTTGGAAATAGGATTAGGATATGAAAAAGGAATACTATGATAAGAAGGCATAGATGAAGGGAATGAAACACATGGAACACTCGTAGAGAGAGAAGGAAGAATAGGATTAGGGAGAATCACATGCATGGGGTTAGAAGTTATTTTTGAAGTTTTGATAAGAGGTGGAGCATAAGTGGAAAGACTAGGAATTGAAGTAAAGATAGGCAAAGAAGTTTCAACACTTGTAGAAGGGGGGGACATAGCCTAATTCTTGAGCACATTTTGTAAGAGTATTAACATTGGAATTAATAACATGGGAAATGCCACAAAAGAGGTTAAGACCATGTTCATCATTATGAATGATTTTATTTAAGCCTTCTACAATGGAAAGAGCTTCAGGATTATGATTCTCTTGAGCTAACCAATGTTCCAACTTTTGAAATTCATGAGTAAGTTTTTGCACTTGGGTGGGAGGAACTCTTAATGTTTCATCTTCACCGTGAGATGAATGAGAAGAGTTGTTCTCCATGATGGGATTGGTATCATTAGGATGTATGTTCATTTCATCAAGATTCCTAGGAAAGAAGGAAGGTTCAGGATCAAAGGAACCCATGAGTCTAGGACTTCTTATAAACAAATTACTATAGGTTGGACTCAAAGTAATAAAGCTCATACACAAAGGAATGAAAGAAAAGGAAGATAGAATGCAAAAATGTAATGTAAATAAAGTTTATCACAATGCATACAAGGTAGATCTAGATAGAAAAGAAGATGAACCTATATCCAAATGCATACCATGTAACCAAAACAAAGTAGATCTAAATATGTAAATAAAAATCTATCTAGCCCATTAAAAAGCATGCAAGGGAGAATCTATGATGTATATAAAGTAGACTAAGAGAGAAAGAAGATCTAATACCAAAATCAAAATGAAAATGTTATGAGTCGGGTTCATCAAAATGTATATGGTGAAATGGTGATCAATGGTAAACCACCAAGTCATGCATATACATTGGAAAGTGACCCTAAAATGTGACCCCTTTGGACTAAATATGATCAGCTCAACCTAAGTACATGAAGGGATGTTAATGCATGATCTAGTCTTGAAAGGAATGTGTGATTTTAGGGTCTTCTTTCTGTTTGTGTAGGAATGATATGATAAAAATGTATATATATGCTAGTAAAGTAAAAGAACCACTAATGCAATGATAAATAGAAAGATATCAGACCTAGTGTACCAAAGTAAGTGCTAAAAAGGAACAAGGATGATGAATAACTCATCTTAAAGGATAGTAGACTAGAGGATACAACTTCAAATCTGTAGAAACCCTGTCAGACTGTACTGAAACTGGAAACAAATCGAGATCTAGAAACCTACAAGATGGAACTCTCTACTATGAAAATATGAGTGTTGTAGGAATAGGTTGAGCCTGTTTCAACCTATACCAGTATAGGTTGAAGGTGGTTAGACCTATACCCTGGAGGGATGAATCTAAAGGTCTCAAGACTCTGATTGATACTGCACTTCTAGATCGGCAATTTTGAGTCTGAAACACTGCGAATCTGGACCTGCACACAAGAGAATGGAAAATTGTTGGGGGAAAGGGGCTTGCCTTGGTCAAGCCCCTATATATGAATTAACCTTGAAATGAAATAAGTAAATCATGTAAAACAAAACAAATATAAGTATTCACCTGTCTTGTCAAACCCTTGTGGATGGATATAGATCCACTATATCCACAAAGATGTATACTTTCTTGATTGAATATTGATAGAATATAGGATGTCTTCACCAATTCAATAGATCTACACTTTCCAAATCATAGATCATGGATGTATGTATGCTTGAATGGAGAAGGAGAGGAATGAAGAATGCATGGGTGATACCACAATAGTGGGTTACACTTTTTTGCCTAAACGGACATTGAACTCTACATTTTGAGAAAAACTTTCACATTCGGATGCATATTGTCGTTAAACTATTTGAAATCGAAAGACGAAGTAAACTAGAGTCTTTTAGGATTTTCTGTCTAGATTCTAAATTTATTTTTTTTATTTTTTTTTGAATTGATTTTAATGGTTTTTTTTTCTCCCACTAAAACTGCTATGTTGCTGAAAAC
>MU227600.1:2415569-2460373 GCA_018584345.1 Thuja plicata | reverse complement strand
GGCTATAGTATTTAATTATAAAGGAATTAAATAAATCCCTAAATCAAATACCCACTTGCAATTAACCCATTCCCCTAGCCTATTTAATTTAATTAAAATGGCTATAGTCCTCTAATTATTAAAAAATCAATTTCATTGTTTAAATAATTAATTCCTATATTTTTTAATGAATTAAATAAGTTTATTTCATTTATTAATATTCCCCTAAACCCCAACCTAACTTATCTCAACCACTTCTACCCTGGGTTCTAACCCTTCTCAACCCATTCACCTATGCTAATCTAATCCTAATCCTAAATTCTACTCTAACCCACCTCCTAATTTTGTCACATTCCATTAAGGAATGCTTAGCAACTCCACCCACTTGAGAAAGTCCACTTTCTCAAGCTAGACTTTCTTAAAGTCCATATTCTCTTACATCCTCCCTTCCATCTTTAAGGCTTTCATTAATGCCTTCATTAATATGAAGACCTTAAGCCCATGTCTCTCCCATGCCTTATTAATGCCTTGGGCATTAAAGGCTCTTAAATATTCATTTATGAGCCTCCAAACCCTACCTCATATATCTTCTCTTGGCATACAGGTAGACCCAGCCAAAATTGAAGTGATTGTGAATCTGCCTACCCCAACCAAATAGAAAGATGTCAAAAGCTTTCTTGGTCATGCTGGGTATTACAGAAGATTCATAAAGGACTTCATAAAGATGGCCAACCCTATGTATTCAATGCTCACTAAAGATTCTGACCTCAACTAGATGATGGACTATGATGAGTCCTTCCTGCAGCTGAAGTCTGTCCTGACTCAGGCACCTATTTTGTGAGGTCCTAATTGGACCCTTCCATTCCACATACATACAGATGCCTCTGATCATTCCATTGGAGCAGTTCTTGGACAAAATGAAGGTACTCTAGAACATGTTATTTATTTCATTAGCAAAAATATGCAAGGAGCTGAGTTGAATTATACTGTTACTGAAAAGGAGCTATTGGTTGTTATTTATGCTCTGAACAAATTCTGCCACTATGTCACTAGTTATCAAATCTTTGTGCATATGGACCATGTATCCATTAAATACCTAGATAAAAAAACCTGCAATCATAGGGAGGTTAGATAGGTGGTTGTTGCTACTATAGGAGTTTGACATTACCATCATAGATAATCTAAGCAGGTCAAATGTGGTGGCCAATTTTCTCTCACGCCTGCAAAATGATGACAAACCTATGGTAATTGATGACATTTTTCCTGATGACCACCTGTTCTCCATTATAGCTCCAGCTCCCTGGTACGCTGATATTGCTAACTATCTGGTTTCTCAAAAATTACCTCCACACTTCTCTCCAAAGGAAAAGCGATAACTAATAGAGAAAACTTTCAACTTTTCATGGATTGTTGATTGTTTGTTCTATACATGGCCCTGACAAGTATTGAGAAGATGTAATCGAGAGGATGAAACTTATGACATCATATGGGCTTGTCATGATGATCCATGTGGGGGACATTTTTCTGCCAAAAGGACAACCATGAAGGTACTTAACACTGGTTACTACTAGCCATCCCTCTACAAGGATGCAACCAATTACACCAGGAAGTGTGATCGATGTTAGAGGATGGGTCAGCCTACTAAATCTGATGAAATACCACTCTTTCCTCAGGTAGTGGTGACTCCATTTGATAAATGGGGAATAAATTTTGTTGGTCCCATCATTCTTGCATCCGATGACAATTTGTACATACTTGTATGTACTAATTATGTGACCAAGTGGGTGGAAGTTAGAGCCATGAAGCATGTAAGGGACAACAGAGTTGCACAATTTTTGTATGAGGAGATATTCACACACTATGGTATACCTAGAGAGTTAGTCATAGATCAAGGAGCTCAATTTACCTCTATTTTAATTACTGCTCTGATGAACAAGTATAATATTTACCACTAAAAATCAAGCCCCTATCATTCACAGGCGAATGGTCAGGCAGAAATCACCAACAGGGAGATCAAAGTTATCCTCACCAAGATAGTTTAGTTACACAAGAGAGATTGGATCAGTCACCTCTAAGAAGTCGTATGGGCCTATCAAACTACATGGAAAACAACAACAGGGTTTACTCCTTTCAAGTTGGTATATGGAAAAATAGTTGTGATGCCAATTGAGTTTGAACATAAGACTTTACGCATGGCATTACAACTCAACACTAATCTTACTGAAGCACAACGCGACAGTATTGTGCAGCTTAACTAGCTGAATGAGATAAGGAAATCCACCCTATAGCACATTGAATTGGTTCAGACATAGTGGAAAAAGTGGCATGATTCTCATATCCTTACCAAACAGTTTTCTCTTGGTGACTAGGCTCTTTTGTATGACTCCAGATTCCAAGAAACCCAAGGTAAGCTTACAACATGTTGGCTTGGCCCTTATGAGATTATACATCTTTATGCTAATGGAGCAGTTTAGTTATCTACCACCAACCCTATACGTTTCAAATTACTAGTGAATGGTCATAGGCTTCACCTATACCATAAACCTAAGATAAAGGTTGATTTCTTGTGGCAGTTTGAGATTTATCCTACCCCAGCTAAACCTCCTATAGCTGAAGAATTTCCTGCAGCCAAAGAACCTCCTCCAACTGAATACTTTCCTGCAGCTGAAAAACCTCCTCCAGCTAAAGACTTTCCTGCAGTCGAAGGAACTATTCCTGCTAAAAGCCTTCCTGCAGCCAACCGGAGTAATTATTTTCCCTGGTCGTCTCTTTGATAATTTTCCACATGCAGTCATAATAAAATTTTATTTTCCCACAAAAAATTTCTTGTCCATAATAAAAACGTCATCCCATCACCTTTTTCTACAATCATTACATTCATGTCACCTTATTATTGTGCCAGCTCAAATTTTTTGTCTACCTATGTCATCAAATCTTTCCCGATTTGGGCATTTAATAGTATAATATTCTAAGGTATGCATTACTTTATTGTTTCAAAAAAAAATTTTGCTTCATTTAAATATCATTATGATACATTGTAATTAATTCAGCAATTCATCCACCATTTTGTCATACTTTTCCATGCAAGTGTGGACACTTGTCACCTTTTTCATAGGGGAAAGTAAATAGGTTTTGTGTGTAATAAATGAAATATCCCATTAGTTCAAATATTCTATCAGTTTTAAATTTGCTGTCATAATTTTCATCCTTTGTCATTAATAGTTTTGCTACCAGAATTGTACTAAGTCATCATGTCAAAAATGATGATTTGACAATCCCTGCGTATAACATTTCAAAATCAGCCCTGTCTTTTAACTCAAAATCCAAGCTTAGATTTACAGCACCATTTCAAAAATTTCTTTTGCGTCTTGACTGCATTACCCAGAAACCTAGAAAGCTTTATTCAAAATTTTGGGCACAGCAGTAGCATTTCAGCAAATAGAATTGATAGTAGCAGTGGAATAAGAGGGTTTTTCTAAGTTTTTTAGAAATTGTTGAAGTTTTCAAATAGCAGGATGGGTGGTTCTCCTATACGGCATGAACCAACAAACTACTTGGCATTGTTACAGGACTAGGACAGTGTTCAGGTTTTTAACAAAGTTGGGTGGCTGACCTATTTTGTAAGGTTAAATGGTTATGATGAAGCCACATCACTGGAATTCTTGAGAACTTACAGCAATGGATTTGTGTATGTTAAAGGGTTGCGAATTGAAGCTTCTAAAGCAAGAATTGCTGAAGTCTCTAGACTTCCTTCCACAGGAGAGCGTTTCCACATGGGCACGATGCATGCATAGCCAGAGCGGAATTTTCTTTACCAGTAGATGCCCCAATAGATTATAGTAAACAGGGTGTTAAGTGGATATCTCTTCCAGAAGAGTATCCTCAGTTGGTCATTCATATTATCAGGTACATTACTTGTGAAGGCCATTTTTCCTTCCTACATGTAGTACACTTTAAATTATTGAGTCATTTATGGGATGACCATTTAGTAAATATTCCCAATTTTCTTTAATGGCCTTTTAAATTTAAGTGTTGAAGAGGTACAGAAGGGGTAACCAAATGTAGTGACCCACCATGGTTTAATCAAGCTTTTGGTGGAAAGGTCACTGCGGGATGTCTTTCTCATGTCCTGGGACAAATTTATTGTAGTGCCTCATGTTCAGTTGTATGGAGAAGGGCCACAGCCCGAAAATCAAGAACAACAAGGAAATAACCCTAATGAGGATGAAAAATTTATTGAGAAAGATGAACATTTTATAAATCCTTCTCTTTCAGGAATCAATGTGGAGAATGTGGCATCCGGCCATCCAAACCCTACCTCAGGGAGTGGAGAAACCAAGGTTCCCATAGTTTCTCTGTAAAAAGACAAAAAGGGTAAGGGTAAGGCCAAGATGGAAGAATATATGAGTCAATATGTTCCTATTTCTACTGTTTCTCCTACAGCCACACCTGTCAAGAAAAGAAAACTTTCACAGAAGCATCCTGCAGCTTCTATTGATACTCCATTGCACAGAAGTGTTTGTTTGAACACTACACAAATAAGGAGCAAGGATTCCCCTATTACGGTTGACTCTTCTCATGTCTCCTCTAAGGAACCTTTACAAGAATAGCCGCAAGCAGGCAGTCTGATTGCAGAACACCAGGATATGATGGAAGAGGATACTGCAGCCACTAAAGTGGTTAAAGAAGTAGAGTGTGTAATTCCAAAGGTAGCATAACCTAAAAGAGCCAGAAGAGAATCTTCTTCTCTGTAGGAAGGCAATCATGGGGAAGAGCCCCTTGTTCCAGATAACGTGCTAGTTTTTACAAAGAAAGAGGAAAGCTAACAAGCAGCCAGGTTGGTCCCACACATGAAACCATAAGAGGTAACTTTTCATGCTCTCTCGGTTGACTATTTTAATAAGATACAATATCAAAAGTCAATGTGGGAGTTAGAAAAGACAAAATTAAAAAGAGAACTCAAGAGGAAACAACAAGAAATTGAATTCCTACATAATAAAATAAATGACATTACAAACATAATTCCAAACATAATAGAATGCATACCACCACCATGGGTTTATACCCTATGCCTTAAGGAGCAATTTATATTGTTTAAGTTAATGAGAGTCCTTTAGGATCTCAACTTAGGCATAGGAACCCCACATAAATTTGTGGCTACATACAATACATCACTTGATTGTGTCCAAAAAAATTTATGTGAGTTATATATTCATAATTATGTTATTCCTTTTAACACTGATTGGAATACCCTACTTTTTTTGGTGATATACATTTGTCTACCCTCCTTTCCTAAACCCAGAATGAAATTAACTATAGAGGACAATTGCATAGGCACAAAATCCTTGAACAGTCCATTTCATTGCCCCTTTTGTCCTGAAATTCAGTCAACTTGATGGCTTAACTGTGATTGGATGCAAATTTTTTATGGGTTTCATGATTCTGCACCAAAGTAAAGGATTCTGGAAAGTCGTGAGGAAGTTTTCGCAGTATTTGAGAGATTGTCACTATTAGACGGGGACAGAGCAGTCAAGGGATTAAGGCAAAGATGGGGGAGATTAACTATGGCACTCAAAAAGGTAGAACCCCATAGTCTGATTAACCTATGGGCTGCAATGTAGCATGTTGACTAGTATATACACCTGGGACATCAGCCACAACCCTAAAGATGGTTGTCACTCACCTTTTAGCCTCCTCTTCTTTTATGGCCACTATAGAGTTATGTGGATAACAAATTGAATGAGCAACAGGAACTCAGCAGACACGTAAAGGTGGAGAGGACAAATGGATTCTACTGGTGAGTGGGAACCTCCATGATTGGAGAAACACAGGAAGGAGACCTTTGGGTTCTTGCAAAGATCTGGAATGTCTAGGTGCCTGAGGACTAGCACTAGTCTTCGTACTGGGAAAAATGATAGGACATTTTAATGGCATACTTTAGATACCCTAGGAGAAATTTTGATAGGTCCTTTTCCATGATTTCTTTTATTACTGCAAGACTTTATGCTTTAAAACCTATTAATATGTAGTATTCAACCACTAAACCTATGCCATGGACATATTCTTACTTAATATGCTTTATCTAGATGAATGTGCTATGTTTATTACTATGGAATCATGACCATGTTTTATGAATGAATTGACTGATTGAGCGATAGATAATGCATATGTACTTTAATAATTATTTTCCATGAATGATTTTATCCTAACAATTTAAATGCAATGCGTAAAAGTAGCAACCGTCGTCCTGCTCAGGTGAGCATGTCTATGTGTTGGATACTTGACTCGGTCCTACAGCAGACGCACACGGATGGAACATTGGCATACCAGTAGTGGAAGGTTTCTAGTTAATCCAGGTGGAGATGGTTGAGCAAAGACTTGGAAAATGCAATAAGTTTCCTGATGAGATCTAGGAGAGAGTGGGAAGTTAGATCTATTGTCTAAGCAGTTCTTTCCTCTTTTTTGGACCGATTCCATTTCCTACTTTCTAGCTTTCCTTTCTATTAGTTTTTTGTAATAAAAGATCCACCTTTTATTAGGGCATGTCAAATTTAGTAGTTAGATGTTTTCCTTTAAATAAATCCTCGCTCTTGCGTGAGAAGAAGGGCATTATTATTATAGTTGAAATATAGTTCAATTCTATTGTTCTACTATTGATGAGAATCTTTGTACTCTATTATTCATTTTAATGAGAAAACAAAGTGTTGAGATTAGTTCTTTGTAATTGAGTGTTCTAAGTAATCATCCAAGGGTGCCCACTTGGTGAGGAATCCATAGTTAGATTCATTTTAGTTTAGTTTGCTTCCTTGCATTTCTGTTATTTCAATTCCTATGTTGAATAGCTCTTGCAGCCAAAGCCACAGGACAGCTACCACTTCCTGTGGCCAAGCAGCAGAGTAGCTAAGGCATTATAGTTAGTTTGTGCTTTCTTCCATTCTTCTAGCAGCATTCACTTTCATCATTTACTTTCAAGTATTTACTTTCACAGCAATATTTTATCTTTCCTTTGAGTATTCCTTTCATGCAGCAATAGTATAGTTTCCCTTCGAAAGCATTTACTTCCTGCAACCATAGAATAGTTTCTTTTCAGCATTTGTTTCCTACAGCAATTATATAATGATTGGTTGAGAAAGTGCTCAGTGTATATATTTTTATGGCCCATTTCAAGTAACATGTCCCTAGGTTTTTCATATTAAATGAGTTTCTTATAAAGAGGATGAAGTGCTTAGTTGGATGTCCATTCCATGAGTTAAAGGATTATGCCTACTTTCTGAGCCTTTATAACGAGCGATCAATCATTAGTTCTCTAAAATCCAATATTTACTAGGTAACCATGCAGTCTTTCATACCAGGCTCTGGGTGCTTGCTTGAGTCCATACAATTATTTGTGTAGCTTGCAAACCATATTCCTTCTGCTAGGATCAACAAATCCTTCTGGTTGCTCAATGCAGACTTCTTAATCTAGGATTCCATTCATAAATGCATATTTCACATCCATTTTATATAATTTGTATCCTTTATGTGTAGCATATGGCAGAAGAGTTCTAACTCCTTTAAGTCTTGCAACAGGAGCAAAATTTTCTCCATAATCAATACCCTCTTCTTGATCATATCCTTTACAAACTAGTCTAGCCTTATTTCTAGAAACTTCACCATTTTCATTCATCTTATTTCTAAAAACCCACTTGGTTCCAATCACATTATTGTCCTTTGGCCTAGGCACAAGATTCCATGTTTTTTTCTTCTCAATCTGCTCAATTTCTTCATTCATTGCCTCTATCCAACTTTCATTATTCAATGCATCTTTAACAATTCTAGGTTCAAATTCACTTAGTAAACATGTACCTTTGATTTTGTTCCTTGTCATTACACCTTCTGTCTAATCTCCAATTATTTTCTCAGGTGCATGATGCTTTCTAACATATTTAGAAAGTACTGGATCCTTCAGTCTTGATTTTGGACTTGATCCCCTAGGTCTATCATTCTCAAACATTCTTTCTTGTTCTTCTGTCTGATGCTCAGGTTCCACTATTTGTGACTCACGTTCCTATGTCTGTAACTTGGGTCCCTCTATCAGAGACTAGGTTCCCTCTTTCAGTGACTCAGTCTCTTCTACCAACAACTTGGGTTGCATAGTTTGCAACTCAGGTTGTACAGTTTGTGTTAGTATATTCAGTGGTTGACAATTTTTTTGTCTAATCACCATTGCTCGAGTCATAGGCATAGTATCAGGTTCATGATACACAAAGTTCCTATAGTCTTTAGGCTCTTTACTCCTCTGCTCTTCACATCTTTCTACAAACTCATCAATCTTGACATGTACACTTACTATGACCTTATGAGTAGTAAGATTCAGACATTTGTTTTCTTTGCTTTTACATGAGTAGCCTAGGAATATTCTTTCATCACTTTTTGCATCAATTTTTCTATTTCTTTCTTCCTTCAAGATGTAGAATTTACTTCCAAATACTTTGGAATAATGAACATTAGGTTTATAGCCATACCATAATTCAAAAGGTGTCTGGTTATTACCTTTCTTCAATTGAACTTAGTTCAAGGTAAACATTGTAGTGTTGATGGCCTTCTTCCATTATTTGGTAGCAACATTCTTTTCAATCATTAGGGATATAGCACAATCCATAATGGATCTATTTATTCTTTCTGCTATTCTATTTTTTTGTGGTGTACCAAGAGCAGATTCTTGTCTTTTGATTCCTCTTTCATTACATAATTCATTGAAATCATTAGAAATAAATTCTCCTCTGTCAGATCTTAGACATTTTAGTTTCTTTCATGTTTCATTTTCAACTCTTGCAAGATACCATTTGAATTTTTGAAAAGCTTCTGATTTTTCTTTGAGAAACATGACAGTCATCATTCTAGAATAATCATCAACAAACAGAATAAAATACTTCTCTCCATTATAGCTTGTTGTTCCAATTTTTCCACGAAGGTCAATATGTACCAATTCCAAGATTTCATCAGTATTTTAATTCTTGCTCTTGAAACTTGTCTTACTCATCTTTCTGATTTGACATTGTTTGTTGTGAGGCCTCACCCCAACCCATCACAGCCTTACTACTCGATCACACTTTGATACTTTATATTTTGATACATTGATACACTTTTTGATTATCCTGACAAAGACTCAAGATATTATGTTATGATGATGATTATATTGTGTGGATTACATTTCGATATGGATTAGACCTAGAACAGATTATTTTTTATTATATATGTTTAGATAAGTGAATTGATGAGAAGATCGAATCATGATTAGACTTGATTATTTCATGGATGTTATGCCATGATGATTATGGAATTATTATGTTTTAAACTTTTCTGTATAAAAATTGCAATTAGGAATCTAATTCTGCTATTGATTGAAGTTGCTAATTATAAATTGAAAATGTATATTGCATGTGATTTTATTATCTTGGACTATTGATGCTCGAGTTTAGTGTGCAGAAAAGAGAACCATGGAATTATTCAGAGAATCAGGGCTAAACACATGTGAATTGATTAAGCCAAGGTTTAATCTAATAAGGGGTTGAAACCTCATTGTAATGTGATCCTTGTTGTAAACGTAATCTGAATGTGTGTTAATAGTTTAAAACTCATGTTGTTATTTGGACATGTCATTGTGAATGTGATGTGTATTTTGTCTTGGTGTCACTTGACACTTGTGTTGTCCATGGGGATGGTGACATTTAAAATTAGGGTTTGGGAAGGAATCACCAAACCTTATAGGATGTTATATTAATCCCACTTGCATATAGCTGTCTTGTAGGGATCACATCAAGTTGAAACTCGGATTTGAACTTTAGGGGTACTTTGGAAGGGTCAAAAGTGACTCTAGAGTATATTTTTTGCTAAAATTAGTTAACCCTAAGGAGATACTTTGGGTTAGGGCTAGTTTTTACCTATAGAGTAAACCTAGATCACCATTATGGCTCTCAAAAATGCCTACCTTCTAAAATTGGTGAAAATGAAGATGGCCACATGCATTAACTTGTCCCACACTCCCTACTAAATTCACAATTAAGAGGGGAGACAAGAGGTAAGGAAAAAGGACTAGAGGGCATGTCTCATTAATTGCTAAGTCTTGAGTACACTTCTAGGGGTCTTTTTAGAGGATTTGGAGAAACTTAGTAAGTATTCACCCACTCTTTAATTTTAGAGACAACTAGGTTTAGAGGAAGAAAAGGAAAAAGGATAAGAGCTTCTACACAACCACATTCTTGCCATTTTTCTTGGACCAAGTTTGGTAGATTATTGTCATGGAGGAATGCTCTTGCATTTAAGCTTTGCATGATATTGTTTGAATGAATATGTAAATATTTTGTGGCTTCATTTATGTAATCTTGTAAGTGTTGTTGAATGTAGATGTTGATGTTATGTGTTAGATTTGGGATGCATTTGAGTTTTGTTTCATCTCTTGTTCTTTTGGATTTGGGAGTATTGTTCATGGGATTTTAAAGCATTACTCACCCTTTGGGAGGGAAGAAGTGGCCTTGGGTGAAGGGGTTAGTTGGGCTCTCAATTGTAGTGAGAGTCTCTTCTCTTGGAGAAGAGGGATAATTTCATGGAGTATGGGCTCCATGAAGCCATGTTGTAAATATTGTTTTGGTATAGAAATGACCAAATTTGTATATGGTAGGATTACCAATTTTAACCTTGGAAAGGCATGGGAGAAAACTCTTGTTGATAAATTTGAATGCAATGGCATTCTCCTCCTTGGAAAATCCCACCTTCACCCTACTTCAATGGGTTTGGAAAGCCCATTTGTGAAACCTTGGTTAGGAGTAAATTGTTGTGCATCTATGTTAGTTGTGAAATTGGAATGTGCTACCTTGTTTAGTCTTGGTTCTCCAAGCTCGGGGATGGTCTATTTAAGGCCTTGGTTGGGAGGTGAGTTCCCATGGTTCCTTCATGTTTTATTGCAAGTTTTTAAAATCAAGTTGGATGTGAAAAGTTTGGAAGAAGTCTTCTTTTTGGTATTGTTGTGAAAGAGCAACTTTATGGTTGCATGATTACTCCTTGTGATTGAGGATCATTTTTATTAAGTGTTGTAAAGTCCATTTTGTAAGCTTGTTGAGAAAAATGTAAAAATCTCTCATTCTCTTTTTTTTAATAATATTCATAGAATATAAACCTTGTGAATTGTTAAATCTTGAAACCTCTATTGTATGTGATTTTAAATTTCCAAGTCAAGAACACTACATGTTTCCTTAAATTTTAAAATTTTATCTTAATTATATCATACCTCATCTTCAAAATCATTGCATTTCCAACCCTTAAAAAGAAGAGATTATATTACTAACTATAGTAAGTCAAAGAGATTAATATAATAATGAAAACAATCACCTAATATTAGGGATCAAATTCTAGTTGCATAATGTTTGGCAAACAAAAATAAAACAATCAAATTTATGCATGTATCTTCAAAGAAAAAAAAAGAAATCAATGATGTTAATATATATATATATATATATATATATATAACCAATCTACCATGTCATTTTTTAGAATATAGAGAAAAAAGCTCTCTAGAAAATGTATGGGGAGAGATTTAATTCCCTCCCCTTACAAAGAGAATATTATATAAAAGATCCCCTCCCTAATACCCCTTTATTACCCCTAAACATTTGTTTTAATTACCCTCTTAATACTAATGAATAACCTTTATTTGGGAAGGCTTAATCTTTCTCACCCATCCTCGTGGACCCCACCAGAACTTTCCCCCTTGCCTCTCCTTGCCCCCATGCAAAATTTTGGGGGGCTAACATGTTATAAATCACTACCCAAGGAAATAAATCCCTTCCCATTGGTTGCAGTTTGAGTTGACCTTTGACAATAGTACATCCCTAGAAAAAAGGGTTAAACATAGTCTAGCTTAAGTAATAGTGCCTTGGGCCCCACCTCAGCTGGAAGGAATTTGCATGTTCTCTCCTCCCTTGGTATTTCTGCCACATACTTTCTTCCCCATGTGAGATTATAGGTTGACCTCACCTTAGAAATTCTCCACTTGGGAGAGTAGACAATGTTGTGGCCCCCACCCTCCTTGGTTCATGCGTGAGCCTTGTTTAAGCTCTTCTCCTCATGGATTTTGCAGGCCTTGGAAAAGGTATGGAGTTTCACACCCTCCCCACCCACTTGGGAGGTGATGTGACATTTGGAAAGTGATAGGTGATAGGTGATAGGTTGATAGGTAGGTAGGTAGGCTAGTTTATAGATAGTTAATGTTAGAGTAATAGTCTATCGGGTTATTAATTAAATCATTATGATCTAATTACTAACTCACCTATTCACTCTAGTTGTTTAAGCTAATCTTAGGTTTTCCCTTTTAGGGTTTTGTGATTCTTTTTATAAAGATTCACTTCTTAGTTTTCATTACAGAGTTTTCACATCACATTGTAATTCATAGAAACATATTGTTAATATATTATTTTTTGTTGCATACGATGTCTCTGACTTTTTGGCCTCCATAGCTTTCTATCTTCTCTTCTGTCTTTTGCTTCCTTCTTGTAATAGTCATGCATGCAGGTGTTCTTGGGAGATTAGCTTTCAACCTAATCTAACATGGTATCAGAGCCTTTCTGCAGCTGGTTGTTCATGTTTGTTGAAGCAACAGAGGGTTTCAGAAGTTTATTCAGTGTTTTCTATTGGATATGGGGGGTCTTTATTTTTTGAGGCACTTTGGACCAAAATCGACCTCACAGTTGCATCTGAAAGGCCCAAAAACCCTAGAATCCATATAAAGCTTGTCCATTTTGGACAACTTGACCCCGAGGCAAAAAAAAATTGGTTTCCAGTGTCGTACGGGCATGGAAATCAAGAAAAAAAATTAAAAAACCCTTAATTTTTTTAGGTTTTTCTCGCGTTTTAAAACACGCGCAGTGTTTTTATTAAAGCGCCACCGCACCACCACCTCCGGTTGCGGGCACCCCCGGTAGTGGCCCGGGCCGGCCCCAGCGGCGGTTTCTCAGTCCGCGCTCCACGGCCCCTCCGCCCTCCTCAGCGGCTCCGCCGCCTGTGCTCGCCTCCGGCTCCGCTGCCCTTGCAGCCCGCTCTGCACTCAGCTCAGTCTCCACAGTGCACTGAGGCCCCCGCCGCCCCCGCCGCCCCGCAGCGCCACTCCGCCGGCCCCTGCTGCCCTCTGCGGCCCCCACCGACCACTGGCACCTTTTCAACCGATGACCCTTTCTGCTAGCCCCCGCGGGCTCCTTTTGATACGCAGGTGGTCACATGGGTGACCAGGGACTCCGCCCCAGCCCCCTGCATGCGCCATGCACCCAGGGGCTAGTCCCTTCTTAGCCCCAGGGGCTTTAAAAAAAATTTTGAGGCCTTTCTGACCCTCCTAGACTGTTTTCGCTCTATCTTGAGCATCCGGGGGTATTTTTTTGACTTTCATATACCGTCGAAAAGCTCATTTCGAGCACTTTCTGATGATAGAGGTTGGGTTTTTGGGTTCTACCATTTTGATAGTATTTTTTACTGTTGAAGTCTGATGTTTGTTTTTGCCTTTCGGGAGTCATATCTGGCTCATCCAGACTCCTTTTTTGGCAAACCAGATATCGTCAGAAAGTTGGTTCAGTGAACTATTCAGTTGCAGGGGTATTTTTTTCAGATTTTACTCCAGGTTTTCTCTCCTCTAAGTTTGGCAGTTTATGCACTCTGGTGGATTGCTTGGGTCTACAGGTCTTGGGATCTCTTCTTCTGATTTTCGAGCTCACTCTTCTTTCTGACATTTGAGCTTGTATGCTTCTTCTGATGCATCTTTATTCTGTAAATGCACTGAGATAAAGTGCTTACTTATGTATATCTGGGATCTTGTACACCTTGTGTGTTTTAGTACTTGCACTCTGTTATAAAGTGTCATGAGGGGTTATGATGATTATGTCATTTTAGGTGCATCCACCTTTGTCAAATGAGCGTACCTTCCACGACATTAGCCCATGATGTGTGTCGGTGACACCACCCTTTATCCTGTGTGTACTTTTGTTGCACTGTTGTTGTTCCTGGTTCTTCTTCTACAGATATTTCTGGCATTGCATTTCAGTGTTTCTGTCACCTCTCCTAGTTCAGCATTATGGGGGGGTTCACCTATTGGTTCTATTGCTTCCTGGTTCGATTGATCAGCTCTTCAGACATTGTCTTCTCTACCTGGTCATGCACTTTAGTGGGAGTTCCAGCAGTCTCTTCTGACAGAGTTTTCAGCTACATGCTTCAGAGATGGTTCTTGCTCTTTCTTGTTCCTTTCTCTAGGACATCTTTTTCCTAGATTGAAGGCTTAGTTTTCTTCATCTAGTTTATTTCTTGTTCTTGGGTACCTGATCATGCCTTGTTGCCGGGACCCATCTTTCCTGCTTTCTGCAGTAGTTTCTTAGGTTTTGCTTCTCCCTAAGCTTATCTTAAGGGGGGGTGTTAGAGTAATAGTCTATCAGGTTATTAATTAAATCATTATGATCTAATTACTAACTCACCTATTCACTCTAGTTGCTTAAGCTCACCTTAGGTTTTCTCTTTTAGGGTTTTGTGATTCCTTTTATAAGGATTCCCTTCTTAATTTTTATTACAGAGTTTTCACATCACATTATAATTCATATAAACATATTGTTAATATATTATTTTCTGTTGCATACGATGTCTCTGGCTTTTTGGCCTCCATAACTTTCTGTCTTCTCTTCTGTCTTTTGCTTCCTTCTCGTAACAGTCATGCATGCAGGTGTTCTTGGAAGATTAACTTTCAGCCTAATCTAACAGTTAATAGGTAGTTAGTTGCTAGTTTATAGATTTAATAACATAATTAGATTTAATTAGATATTGATCTATTATTAAAACATTATTCTACTCTACCCATTAATTACATAATTAAAAGGGATCATTTTATTTAGATATATTAAGTTAGTTAAATAGATTTAATTCTGATTTATATTATTTGAATTAAGTAGCCTCATTTAATAGATGTATTTTCATTTAAATTGTGTAGTTTAATTACTAGATTTGAAACCTTAGTTTGTGTGTGAAATATATATAGAATTGTTAATATGTTATGGATTTAATTTCTTATTGGTTGTTAAAATCATGTAATGTCATTTAGATAAAGTTTATTTAATTATGTAATTAATTATTCATTGTTAGACGTAGTTTCTATATAAAATGTATAGACAGATGTTAATTTATTTTTAATACAATAAATTGAGTTATGTTGGCCATGTGTTCAAAGGGATTAGAGGTCAATTTAAAATTTCTATTTGAGATTTATTTAATATTCTATTAAAGGACTATATTTGCATGGAAATTTGTAAGGGAGAATTTTAATTGTTTAGGATTAGATTAGTTTCTTTGTTATTATTGAATTTTAAACTAGTGTTTAATGGTCGAAAGAGAATTGGGACTAGAATTAAACAAATAAGTTGTAACCAAGGTTATAAATAAAGTGATTACCAGGGAAATCTAATTCAACGTATGTCTCTTAACTATAGACTATCATCATGATACTACACATAAATTAAAACATGAAACCAGAGTTAAATCAACCTAACCCAGGTGATTCACATAACCCATATGACTAGTTGATACTCTAATTCTGCATCTGTATGTGGTGTGACCCTAATTCAACCTATGTGTATACCTTGCAACTCAAAGACTAACCTTACCATGATATCACATTACCTCAAATACATCCTTTGTTAGTGGTATGCACTTGCGTTTAAAAAAAAATTGTATGCGTGTTTTTCCCTAGTTTTGGGCATGACATTTGCATATTGCTAACTCAGGTTTCTTCAAAATAGTAATACCTCTAACTCTCTTGTTCCTGCTTATGTTTACTAGATTAACAAAATTTACATGACACAACCTTTTATTCCATAGCCAACTTTCTTCTACTTGTGCAATGAAGCATGAACTTTCAGTGAGATCAAGATAGAATAGATTACCTTTTGTTTTCCTGTCAGTTTCAACTAGGTTCCCTTTACCATCTAGGAGCTTGGCCTTACCATTCATGAATTCTACCTTGAAGAAAATATTGTTCAGCTGTGCTACACTGAGTAGATTTCTCCTTAGTCCTTCAACTCAATAAGCATTATCACATTTGATTCCTTCTGTCAGAGTAATGCAACCTTTTCCTTTCACATAGTAGGGTTCATCATTCCCAAAACTGACACTCCCACCATCATAGTGCTCAAGATGTTCAATTTTTTTCTTATCACTAGTCATGTGATTATAACAACCACTATCAATTGTCCATGTGGCATTTTTACTGATATGTGAGAAAAGTGTTGACTTTTCATCTTCTTCATTTGACTCATCATTAATAGCAATATAAACCATTTCATCTTCTTCTTCATCACTATCAGAATCTTTAGCAATATAACAAGACTTCTTACCTTTGTCCTTGTAGCTCTTGTAGTTATTAAAATCTTTCACTGTATTTTGTAATGTCTTCTCCTTCTTTCATTTTCATCTGATCAAATTGTCCTCTAAGACTTTCTACTTTGGCTCTCTTTACATTTGCATCTCCTTCATGATGTCCTATAATTTCTTTCACATATCATAGGATGTAGGGAAGTCCTTGAATTCATCAAATTTTGAGTAGCTGAGTGAAGAAGCTATATCAATCATTATTATGTTATCAATCTTCTATTTCATAGTCATAGTTGTTGTTGGTTCCACATATTTTTTGTCCAAAAATTGCAAACCAACATCTCCAATAGTAGATAGATGTAGCTTCATCAGCTCTTGCCATGCAAGGAAGTTGTCTTTGTTTAGCTTTGGGATCTCCATTCTATAAGACATCTCTGATCTTTAGCTTAGGCCATGAAACCTTCTCTGAAAGCACTTGAATATTTGATACCAATTGTTGGAAATGAGATAAGTAACAGAGATGGGAGGGGTGAATCAGTTACTCCAAAATAAATCCCTTGTCCCTTATATGTCTTAAATAATATAACACTGTTACTCGGTTAATTAAGATATTATTTTGTAACTCGGGTGTCAAAGTAATCTTTATGATATCCAATGCAATTATACTGTAGTGATTAAGTGCAAAAACATAAATCATGAAACAAATAACATATACATAGGTGACACCAAGATTTAACGTGGAAACCCAATATGGGAAAAACCACCAATGTTACTAGTTACTACTTTTCACTCTTCTGAAGTGATCCCTGTTAGGAGCCATCCCTATATGTGTAAGCAACTATCTTTGCTGATTCAAATCTTTGTTCTGATTATAACTAGATCCTTGTTGATGAAATATTTTATTGCAGCTCTGAGTGTTCTATACTCAATCAGAATCCCATCTGATTTTTCCTTCACTCTTCATATCACAGAATTCCACACTTTTTCTTATCTTCAACTTTTCACACACTCACACTCACATTAAATCCAAACTTGACCTTTCATATATATGATAGCCCTGCCAAGTCAGCTTGAATATACTTCTAAATAAATAATAAATCACAATTCAGTCAGCCTCATATAACCAATTAATTATATAATGTAAACCATTGTTAGTCGGCTGACACTGAATAATCAACTCGGTTAACACTAATTTTCTTTAATGCCTGACCATGACCAAAATGCCCGAGTGACTCGGTCAACACTAAACATCTTCAATACCTGACTGATCTCGATCAACACTAAAAAACTCTTTCCATTCACCAAATGTGCTTGGTCTAGATGTAGACATTTGTGTAACATCACTACATAAGTGTATATACATGTGTAACATCAATGACAATACAAAATTGAATAATTGTCTTCAACACTTTGATGGTGGATACCTTTAATCCTCTTCCATCCCATGCTGCTCCTATGTTCTTTTCAATATCATATTTAGGAGGGTGCTTTAGTGCCTTTACTTTATCAGTTATAGGATAACTGATAACAGTGTGTATAACATCCTTGGTTATTGGTTTTGGCTCATCCAGCCATATCTTTTGGTCATGTACACTTATTAGTAATAACTGAATCCATTTGGTCTTAAATTCCTTCAAGAATAGTAGGGCATGTGTGAGCCCTTTCACTTCAATGTGCTTATGTTCTTCTTTTATGTAATGTAAACCATTATTAGTCGGCTGACACTGAATAATCAACTCGATTAACACTGATTTTCTTTAATGCCTGACCATGACTGAAATGCCCGAGTGACTCAGTCAACACTGAACATCTTCAATACCTGACTGATATCGGCCAACACTAAAAAAATATTTCCATTCACCAAATGTGCTTGGTCTAAATTTAGACATGTGTGTAACATCACTACATAAGTTTATATACATGTGTAACATCAATGACAATACACAATTGAATAATTGTCTTCAACACTTTGATGGTGGATACCTTTAAGCCTCTTCCATCCCATGTTTCTCCTATGTTCTTTTCAATATCATCTTTAGGAGGGTGCTTTAGTGCCTTTACTTTATCGGTTATAGGATAACCAGTAACAGTATATATAACATCCTTGGTTATCAGTTTTGGCTCATCTAACCATATCTTTCGGTCATGTACTCTGCTTAGTAATAACCAAATCCATTCAGTCTTGAATTCCTTTAGGAATAGTAGGGCATGTGTGAGCCCTTTCACTTAAATGTGCTTATGTTCTTCTTTTATTGTTTCATCATCCTTGCAAAGCTTCTTGTAGGCTTTCTCAACTTCCAGGTCTCCTATTTCTACATTCTTGCAATGTATCTATGCTCGCATGTCTTCAATGAGTAAAACCCTAGCTAGTATACTAGAGAATGCACCACCATTGTTGGGTTGTGAAGCAACCTCAGGATATATCTTGTGATGAGGTTCTTCACATGTGGTATCCTTAATTATATTAACCTTAGCATTCTTTTCATTCTTGATCTTGGAGGTTCTTGAAGTTGATGCCATCATTTCAGAATTTAGGGTTTTTCCCGTAAATGAAAACAGAGTTCTCGGTGATTGTTGTTACTTACTTCAACCTATTGTGACTGCTGGAAATATTTCTGAGTATTGTGAATAGGGTTGAGGTCACTCTGCAATCTGGTCACTTCATGCTCTAGTTTCTCTCTACTTCTTTGCTCAAGTCTCTTTGTGAATAATGAGTTGTTTCATCGACCATTTATAGACTTTTGCCCTAATTCATGTCATAAATGCTCACCCACTTCTCGGTGTATGAAGATGAAGTC
This sequence comes from Thuja plicata, assembly GCA_018584345.1. Lineage (NCBI taxonomy): Eukaryota > Viridiplantae > Streptophyta > Pinopsida > Cupressales > Cupressaceae > Thuja > Thuja plicata. The sequence goes on along the minus strand of MU227600.1, from coordinate 2,441,228 downwards.
ATGGGGTAGCACACACATTTCATTCTTAGTGAGAACATGATGCTCGGGATAGGTGTGAACTCATTTGATTATTTACCGACTGATCTCAGTGTATGGCGAAGACAACATGTCAACTTTCATGATTATTAATGGATCTCGGTTTACACTAGTGGATTTTCTTTTTATGTGTTAACCGATGATGCTCGGTAAGTATAGACAACTTATCTTTGTATGTATACCGATGATTTTTGGTATGCATTAACTGATGAAATTGAATTAACACAAAAATGTAACAAGCAAAGCAAAGTGCATCTTTAATCATGCAAGTTTGACATTTTATCAATGTCTAATGGAACTGATGCATAATATAACTTGGTATAGTACAATTCCATAATTACTTGTTCTACTTAGGTGGGGGTGGTGATGTCACCAAATCCATTGGATAATGTGTCACCATTTGCATTGCTCAGTTCAACTTCATCAGTGTTTATAGATTTCCTCCACATTTTTTTTCTCATCTTCCTGATGTCTTCAATGGTGTTTCCATTGGCAAAGGTGTTGGTCTCTGTCACTCAGTCTCTGCAGTATTTTCTTAGATGACCAACTTTATGATAATGTAGACATGTCATTCCAGGGTTAGTCCAGCTCCTAGAATTTCTCATCCATTGTCTCATGTAGTTTGTAGCTATGTGACCAAATCTTCCACATGATGTACATTTTTCCCATGTGTTGTAATCCCAAACATATGAGTTACTGGCTCTTTTCGGTTGATAAGAAGTTTCTTGATCTTTAGGCTTCCATGCTTTCTTTTTCTTCTTCTAGCATTCAAGAGATGTGTGTCCATGCATTTTTCAAGTAGGATAGTATTTGTCCATGTAGGTTTCCTTCTTTGGTTGTTTCACCTCACATTTACATTCATATGCTTTATGTCCTTTCTTGTTACATTTATAACAAATTCCTATGAGTGAAGGTGTGGATTTAGGAATACCTTTCATTTTTCTCCTGCATACATTTGATGTATGGCATGGTTTTCCATAGTGATTGTATAACTACTTTCTTGGTATTGGATTTGTGTAGACATTCTTTGGATCAGCTTGATATGGTGATTCTTCATTTTTGGTATACCCTAGTCTAGTATTGTTGTTGACTCTTCTTTGTCCATCCAGAAAATCATCCATCCTTTTGGTGCTTTCTTCAACTCTCTTGATCATGTCATGGTGTTTTTTTTGAATTCTTACTTCATGCTTCAGTTTTTCATTTTCTTCTTTTAGCTCACCTATAGCTTTTATTCTTTCAATGAGTTCTATATTCATTCGGTTTGCCTCTTGACTCATAAGAGTAATCTAATTTGTGATCTCATGATCATGTTTTTTAAGTCTTTGTATTTCTGACTCTTTCTCTTGTATCTTTTCAGTGATCTTCCTTCTATCATCAATAGCTAGTGTTCTTTCTTGCTCATCTTGTCTAGCATTGTTCATGACATCAATCATTCTTTCCATCTATGTCTCTTGACTGATATTTTACTTGTCCAACCAGATGTTGATTGATTTCATTCAGACTTGTGATGCTTTCTTCTTATGTGTATGATGCTTTGCTAGTTGTAGATCCTGAAGACTCAAATAGATCAGGTATCTCCTCTTCATGATAGTCTATTTCATTATAGTGAGATGCCATAATCTTTCTTTCATCCAACAACTATTTCATCTTGATTCTAGCTTCTTTATACTGTTCATAGAATATTTGTATCTCTAATTTCTGATTCTCAATACTCTTGTCAAGCTTGTACTTCTATAGTGTATGATCCTTTCTCTTAATTCTTTAAACTTTTCTAATTAAGAGATCTAGCTCTGATACCAATTGTTGGAAATAATGGGAAGTATGTACTAAGAGGGGAGGGGTGAATCAGTACCTCTAAAAATTTTATCTCTTTAACCTTAATCCATTTAGTAATCTATTATATTACCAACCATCTGTCCTATCCTATCTTTGTGTAAGTTATATCAATTCATAAACTTAACAAACATGTAAACATCCATAGAATCATTCATGAAATGTAATGACACATAAAACAAGATATGGTAACACAGAAAATCCCTGTAAGAAGGTAAAAATTGCGGTGGGGATGGAACCCACAAAAACTTCACTATCTGCAAATTGGAAGGGGTCAGTTAAGGCTTACAATTTTGATCACTTCTAATGATCTACCCTGTTAGGAGTATAATGTGGAGACTAGTTAAGGTCTACTTTGTTAAGATCTTTAGAAATATTGTTTAGTGTGCACTTGATTAAGAGATTTACAAAGGATTGCTAAATCTACCTTTCCTGAAAGGATTTCTTCTATTTTCTACACATATTAGAATGTAGACAAAAATACTCATTGACCTGAATGTATGCAATCTTCAATTGTTGATTACAAATGCATTAAAATCACATGTACAAAGTATCGCCTAATGTGATTGATTAATACCTCTATTGCTCGGTAGCCTTGATTCTTGGTTCTTGATAACCAAATTCATATTTTGTTATTCTGCTTCTTGAAACTTTCAGTCTGATCCATAGATGTGCTTCTTGGATACTTTCATCCTCACCTCTTTTAAATGAATGATTACACATCTATTTATACAATAGATTTACCTATTTTAGTTTCACGTATTACAAAGATAACTCTATGATCAAAGGTATACAACTTGACCTTGATCTCCTAGTTTGAATGCTTTTAATTAGTTAGACTGATTAAAACAATTGCAATTATATTTTTTGTCCCTCAAGAAATAGTTTTAAATAAAATCAAAACTCTAAATATAAAACATAACCATTTTATATGACGTGGAAGTCAAATCCACTTTTCTTGGGATATAACTGACTTTCAGTTTCTGAAGCTCGGGTTTCTCTGAAAGTCTTTTGGTGTTCCTTTTGTGAGCTATCTGTCAGGTTCTCTTGCTCTGGCAGGTTCCTCTCTTATCTTTTCTTTTGGTATACACTATAATTTTCTTGTCGGTTTCCTCTTCAGCATTTTTGGTTTGCACTGTAAAAGTGTGTCGTCGGGTTTGTCTATACTTTAGCACTTTCGGTCTGAATTGAAATTTGTCTTTTGGTGTAGTTCTACTGATGAATCAAAGAACTGTTTACCCTTTGCATACTAATGGAAAAATTAATGTCTTCAATCTTAAAGGAAAAAATTTTACCAATGGAAGTACAAGGTGATTCTTATTTTGTTCACAGGTGAAGAGGAATTGATCACCTTGAGGTTCCATGAAGGTGAAGGAGATTTTTTAAGAATGCCCCAAAAATGAAGGAAACATGTGAGGGAGAAAATTTCTTGGACCCCACGATTCTGTGGGCAGACAAGAAGGTTGTAAAGTATAGAAATGGAATAGAGAGGTGCACAGGTTGGCCACTCAAAGGTGGTTCATGAAGTGTCATACCTATCCAAAGATGACATGTGGGGTCATGTAAAAGACCAGGTAAGAAAGGACAGTGGGTGTTTGGCTATGCATGCATAGAGTATGAAGATAAGGTTGAAGGTCCCAAGCGAATGAAAGGACACTAGTAGTTCAAATTGAAGAATGGCTTTCCAATCAGTCAAAGAATGAAATAAATGCACTTTTCTATCAAATAGATTTCACATATCAAATCGAGATCTATTGTGCAGAGATTACGACACGCCAAAAAGTCCTTTTCACGGGCCTTTTTAAGTGCATGGATATCTTGAGTAGATGTGCATGTTTCCACCACAATTGGAAAACCCAAAAATGCCAGAGGGAGAGCATTAATAGGAAAAGTATAAATACCTTGCATGGGTTATGCATTCGTATTCAAAATTTTATGTCACCTTGCCAGGATAGGTGATTATTTTCATAATGGAAGTGGTTGGTTTTTGTTGGTGATGTTATAGGAGATATACAAAGACCTTGGCCATAAGCATGAAAGTGCTTTATCTTCTGGCTACAGAGGTATCATAATATCTCTCAGTGGTTGCAGAGGTATCCAAACATTCAAGTTCTAGAGAAACCCTTATTTGCCTCTCACATAGGACAAATATCTCTACATAATGCCCCTCAAACTATCCTCGAGGACAGGCTATAGAAAAGGGCTTAGGTGAATGGCCAAGAAATAAGGATTTTTGGCATTGAGTACCTCTACCTGATCAAAATATTCATATAGAGGTTACCACCCAAGGCTCTCTCTAATAGAAGCCAAGATGTAAATCTAGCATCTGTTGCATGATTTTAGATTCTGGCATACTAGGTACGATATAGGCATGGCTCACAAATTTCATGAGCTCACCAGAATGCCTAGAATTGGTACCACCAACTCAACCAACATATTGATCATGCTAGAGGACACAATCGGATGTAAGTTTTTCTAAGAGGAAGATACTCCTCTTCGAATAACCAGTGGTAGTTGATTGTGTTTGTTGAGTTCTATTACATCCCTTACCTTTTAAAGGGGGGTTTTAGACCAATAAAATGGTTAGTGTCACTTTCAAAGGGTGCTTCACATGTGTTGGCAGTGGGATTTCACAAAAATAGGTGGTGTAGATCAAATGTAGTGGAGCAGGTCAGTAGAAAAGTTGGGTATTGGCAGAGAATGGGAGGTGCTTTCATGAGCAGAACTGGGGACAAAGTGGACACATGACAAGATCAGATCAAGTCCAAGACTCTCATTTTCTTCTATAAATTCCATATATTTTTTCATTCTCAGTGTTTTGAATGTAATCCAAATTTTTGGACAAGCTAATAGAATTATAAATATTATAGTGTATGAAGTTACCTTGAAGTGTTGAATTTATATTTCTTTTCTATCATTTTTCAATTAGTATATGAGAAGCATGCAAAATTATTACAAACGTTGTCTCCATAATGTATTTTGACTTCATATGAATTGAAATATTCAGGATGTTTTAATTCTTCTTGGAAAATACCTTGTTAATGTATATTTATGTGTGTGGGTTTCATTCAAGGAATGAAATAAATTCTATTTACAAAGTTATAGTAAGGTTTGAATGTATTGTGGATGTGTAAGAAGAGTCTCTATGGCAACATATGGATCTTTGTCAATCTCAGGAATTAACACTCAGTAGGATCACTAATTTGAAGTTACATGCTTCTGAATATATTTTCATCACCTGTGGTTTGACTTTGTACCTATAGAATAGACACTCATCTATTTTATCTAAAACTTGTTTCAGAATCACCCAATTTTAAAGCATCTTTTGCCCTATTGTTCTTAGGTATATTTTTGAGTTGTATCTCTCAGTTGTGTTTTCAAATGATATATTTAGAATAGAGAAAATTCTAAGAAATTATTTAGGTGTTCTAATTAAATTTGATGAGATCTATCTATTGTTTGTAACACCTATTTGAAATAAGCCTAATATCTAAAAGTGTTACTAAGGTTCACCCACCTAGGTTTTGGAGAGCCTAAAGTGTAGAAGGCTTCCAAATCATTTTCAATCAGCCACTGACTCAAGATACCCAATAATAGGGGAAGACTAATCTTTAGGTTATCTTGAACCATTAGTTGGAGCAACCAATAATCCACATTCATTAATATTCAAGGATGATGTCTTTCTATGTGAATTGAGAATATGCCTACACAAGTTCCATCAACATCCATTATTTTTGGAAGTTAGGTGTGACATAACATAGTGATTGATTTACAAGTTTGTTGGAAGTATATATTTATATTACAAAGTGATGTGGCAAGTGCTTTATGTATACACTACCAAAATTTAAGGATGGGTATTACCTGAGATCTTATTGATCCACAATAGGAACTGCATGTGAAAATATGAGTGTTGTAGGAACCGGTTGAACCTAGTTTGACCTATACCAGTATAGCTCAAAGGTGGTTCAACCTATACCCTGGAGGGTTGAATCTGAAGGTCTCGAGACTGACTTATACTGCACTTCTAGATTTTTAATTTTGAGTCTGGAACTCCACGAATCTGCACCTACACACAAGAGAAGGGGAAATTATCTAGGGAAAGGGGTTTTCCTTGGTCAAGCCCCTATATAGGAATTAACCTTGAAATGAAATAATTAAAGCATGTAAACAAGACAAATGTAATTATTCACCTTTCTTGTCAAACCCTTGTGGATAGATATGGATCTGCTATATCCATAAATATGTATACTTTCTTGATTGAATGTTGATAGGATGTAGGATGTCTTCACCAATGCAATAGATCTACACTTTCCAAATTATAGATCATGGATGTATGTATGCTTTAAATGCTTGAATGGAGAAGGAGAGGAATAAAGAACGAATATAGATCCTCTTTCTCAATTGGGATTTTCTCCACTAATCCATCATGGGAGAGAGATTCATGCAAATCAATAGGAGAATGTCATGGAATGAATGGATGAAAGATGGCCTTCAAATCTTGGAGCCAAATCCTTGCTTACTTGATAGAAATCACCAAAAATATCTTGAATGTACCTTGGACTTGAATGTTTGCATCTAGATAACATAGATGTATAATATGGATAATGGACCTAGATGTGAAAATGAAGGGAAGAGGCCTCCTTTATAGTGATTTTGGGGTCCAAATTCATGAAGGTCGACCTCACTAAGAAGGAAAATGAAAATATTTTGCATCGGGCCCAAAACCCACGAAATTTAAACCCCCAAGGTATAGGTCAAAAGTGGTTTGACCTATACCTGAAGGAGTAAATTTTGAGGCAAACTTTACGGGTTTCAAGAAGTATTAAGAGGTTCGGGGAAAATGGAGAGTAAAGCAAGAAAATCAAGCATAAATGAATCCAAAATCAATGAGATCACTAAAATGGGGCCCAATAGGTCCCATAGATTCCAAATTAATGGGTGATAAATTTTTAGGACTATACATTTAGCCCCACTTCAATGGGATTATGAGGCAAGCCCATGCTCACGGTAAATTATATCGAATGCACAAGATGATCTCACAAAGCTTAAGGAGACAAGGAAACATCAAGCCCCCAAGTGACTTAAGTCCTCATCAAATCCAAAACTAAGATAAGAGAGACATCACTTGCGAGAGAGAGAGAGAGAGAGAGAGAGAGAGAGAGAGAGAGAGAGAGAGGTGTCATTACCTTAGCCCTAATAAGATTGTATGTCTTACTATGAACCACACAAAGAAAGAAAAGTGTGACCACCATGCCTAGTAAGATTGTATGTCTTACTATGGACCACACAAAGAAAGCGTCGCAAAAGATCACATTAAAATTTCTAATAGGTTTTATGCCATGTTACTAAATCCATCTAGGATCTATCCTTAAAGAGTGTATGCCAATAAGGGATCTAGAAAGGAGTGATCTATCCTTAAGGATTGTATGTCCATAAGGGATCCAAAGAAAAAAGGAGGGATCAGTCCTTAAGGATTTTATGTCCATGAGGGATTCAAAATGTAATACATCATCAAAAGACAGTGCGTGTGTGAAAAATGTGAGTGAAGTGTATGCCCCCATGTTAAAGCTATTACAAATGCCTTAATGGGAGCAATGTCTTTAACGAAGCGTATATGCATCCACTAGAAATGTTTCCATTGTGAGATGCCCCCAAGAAAGGAAAAATCAAGGGAAATGAGCACATGTAAAAAGAGAGCATGAAAGGGATCCACCAACACTAGGGTTAGTAGGTCATATGATAACTCATGTATATCAGAATTATGTCAAAATGAACTATCATCATCCCAAATAGGAAGTAGAACTAAAAAAATGAAAGAAAGGCATGAACGAGTTACGAAGAAGAGTCTTTTTTGCCAACATCATGGACACCAAAATGAATAGGTTCTACCATTTTACATCATCCCAAGCAGGAAACACAAAGGCACATTTATGAATAATGGCACATGTACAATATAACATGTAACAAGATATAGAAGTAAGATACAAATAGAAGAATGATTATGACATTGTGACTCCTTTATCACCTTGCACCAACCGAATCAAAAGGTTCATTTAAATAAATCTAAACAAAACATATAACAATAAGCACATTATGGGGGAAACACGTCACGACAAACAAGAAAGAAAAAGAAAAGAAGAAGATCCACCATGCAAGAGGAGCTAGTCAGGTGTATCGCATGCCCCCATCTAGGTTCATAGTGTTTAGGGAAGGAGGGAAACTCAGTGGAAGAGAAATATCAAGCATATTAGATGGAACAATAGCCAAACTGTGACTGAAGGTCTTAGGACTATGATCGATACTGCAAATCCATGAATCTGCACCTACACATAAGAGAAGGGGAAATTTTGGGGGGAAATTTGCTTACCTTGGTCAAGCCCATGTATAATAATTAACCTTAAAATAAAAAAAGTAAAGCATGTAAAAAAAGACAAATGTAAGTATTCACCTTTTTATGTCAAACCCTCATGGATGGATACAGATCCACTATATCCACAAAGATGTATACTTGCTTGATTGAATGTTGATAGAATGTAGGATGTCTTCACCAATGCAATAGATCTATACTTGCCAAATCATAGATCATGGATGTATGTATGCTTGAAATTCTTGAATGGAGGAGAGGAATGACGAATGGATATGGATCCTCTTGCTAAATTCAGAATTCCTCCATTAATCCATCATGGGAGAGAGATTCACACAAATCAGTAGGAGAATGCCTTGGAATGAATGGATGAAAGATATCCTTCAAATCTTGGAGCCAAATCCTTTCTTTCTTGCTAGAAATCACCAAAAATATCTTGAATGCACCTTGGACTTGATTGCTTGCATGTAGATAGCATAGATGTATAATATGGATAATGGATCTAGATGTGAAAATGAAGGGAAGAGTCCTTTTATAGTGGTCTAGATGTTTTTGGAAGCACATTCATGGGCTCTAGCAAGACATTTGCGATGATGATCATGAGCATGATGATTATGTTTGGTAGTGCTAGATATTTTAGTTGGGATAGGATCAATCAACATTGGGTATTTTTATTCTTTAGGAGAAAGAACTTAAGGAACCACGCTAGGTTGAGAGATGATATGAATAAGATGCATATAAGAAAAAGGAGGTGGAATAGAAGCATAAGGAGGAATAGGTGGTGTAGGAAGAAGTCCAGGACTAGGATCATCCTTAGATTATCTAAGTTCAAAAATCTTTTGAATCTTAAAGGCTTGGTATATTGAAAGAGATAATCAGGATGAACTTTAGTAGGTTGAGGAATGTAAGGCCAAAAGGAATCAAGGTCAATGAAGTCTTGAGGCACAGAAGGTTGATAAAGAATATGGTTAATAGTCATGATCTCTCCATTATGAGGAAATTTAAAATATTTATGAATATGAGAACCACAGAATTCATGGAGGTAAGTCAAAGAAGACCAAGTTTGACTTGAAATTTATCAGAATTAGGAATAACAGTGAAAGTAGTATCCAAAGTTTTACCACCAACTTTTACAGGAAATGAAATGGAACCATGGGAAGGATAAAGTAAATCATTTCCAGTTGGAGTCAAGACATTAGATTTATCATACAAATATTTACGCAGTCATTTACTAAAAATATTTTCTTTAGTTATCACATTTACCAAGGGTACCACGGGAAGGAATGCCATCAACCCTAGCGATGATGTAAAGAGGACCATCGGGTGCCTTAATTGTTTTAGTAGGATCAAAGGTATTTTAATATTGAGGTAGAGATTGAGGTTTAGGTTGAGGTTGGACATCATCAATTTGATTGACAATATGAGTGGCTTTGTCAACTTTCAAATTATAATCAATTTGCGTGGGAGAAGAAGGTTGCTCAATAGTATTGGTTGAATGAGATGGCAAAGGACTAGTGTATATTTGTAAATTATGATTAGGAGGTGCAACTGATTTGTTTCCATGGTTAATATCAGCATCTACAAATATAGCATTAGAATCAATAAGGTCTTGAACCACAATTTTAAAGAAATAGCATTTTTCAGTATCATGACCAAGTTGACGATGGAATTGACAGAAAGCTTTGGGATCAAAGAATTTGTATGGCAGTTTAGATGGGTTGATTGGTTTGATAAGAGGAAGTTTAATCATGTTTTCATTCATTAACTTCAACATCAAAGTATGCAAAGACTCAAAAAGTGGATTAAAAGTACGAGAAGGTCTAAAAATAGAGGACAAATGAGTCACACATTTTGATGTGGTTGCTCCTTGTTCATCAACTATGTTGGATCATTTGTTAATTTTTATGTAGTTATTAGTCTTCTAAAATTTGTTGAAATTGGATGTGGCATCACTCTTATCAACGGGAACAGGATACATTGGAGTTTTTCTCTCAAATTGACTCACTTGAAGTTGATAATGATGAAGAACACTGCACACAATTGTGAAAAGGAAGAGAACTCAGAAAGGAGTATCCTATCTCTAATTTCCTTTTGTAAATTAGTAATAAAAATGCATTGTATATCAACATCAAGCACGGGATAAGAAATTTGAGCATGCAAATTCTTAACTCTAACAATAAAGTCACTAACTTTTTCTTTAACACCTTGTTTACAATGGATCAAATCATTCAAATAATTTTGAGGACCAATGATGTTTTAAAATTGTTGAATAAAAGTATTTAAAATCTTATTGAAGGAATAAATGGAATAAGGAGGAAAATAACAATACCATTGCAAAGCTTTGTCTTGAAAATTTCTAGTAAATAACTTTTTTCATGAACCTATAATCGTGAGAAAAAATCACTACACAAGGTTTGAAAAGTTTTAACATGAGCCACAGGATCACCCTTACCATTATAAGTCTCAAAATGGGGAATCTCAATACTTTGTGGGATAATAGCTTAGATAATATCTATGGACAAAGGACTAGAAATATCACATGTTGGAATGTTGAATTTGGATTGAGTCAAAGAAGTAAGTTGTTGTTGCAAACAAGACACGATTTGAGCTAAGCTATTAATGGTAGTATTAGGGGAATAAATTATAGGAGGAGAAACATTATAAATGTTAGGAATATTGTGGGAAATGGAGGGAATGTTGAAAGAAACATGAAGCATGGTAGGAGCATTGTTGGAAATAGGATTAGGATATGAAAAAGGAATACTATGATAAGAAGGCATAGATGAAGGGAATGAAACACATGGAACACTCGTAGAGAGAGAAGGAAGAATAGGATTAGGGAGAATCACATGCATGGGGTTAGAAGTTATTTTTGAAGTTTTGATAAGAGGTGGAGCATAAGTGGAAAGACTAGGAATTGAAGTAAAGATAGGCAAAGAAGTTTCAACACTTGTAGAAGGGGGGGACATAGCCTAATTCTTGAGCACATTTTGTAAGAGTATTAACATTGGAATTAATAACATGGGAAATGCCACAAAAGAGGTTAAGACCATGTTCATCATTATGAATGATTTTATTTAAGCCTTCTACAATGGAAAGAGCTTCAGGATTATGATTCTCTTGAGCTAACCAATGTTCCAACTTTTGAAATTCATGAGTAAGTTTTTGCACTTGGGTGGGAGGAACTCTTAATGTTTCATCTTCACCATGAGATGAATGAGAAGAGTTGTTCTCCATGATGGGATTGGTATCATTAGGATGTATGTTCATTTCATCAAGATTCCTAGGAAAGAAGGAAGGTTGAGGATCAAAGGAACCCATGAGTCTAGGACTTCTTCTAAACAAGTTACTATAGGTTGGAATCAAAGTAATAAAGCTCATACACAAAGGAATGAAAGAAAAGGAAGATAGAATGCAAAAATGTAATGTAAATAAAGTTTATCACAATGCATACAAGGTAGATCTAGATAGGAAATAAGATGAACCTATATCCAAATGCATACCATGTAACCAAAACAAAGTAGATCTAAATATGTAAATAAAAATCTACCTAGCCCATTAAAAAGCATGCAAGGGAGAATCTATGATGTATATAAAGTAGACTAAGAGAGAAAGAAGTTCTAATACCAAAATCAGAATGAAAATGTTATGAGTCGGGTTCACCAAAATGTATATGGTGAAATGGTGATCAATGGTAAACCACCAAGTCATGCATATACATTGGAAAGTGACCCTAAAATGTGACCCCTTTGGACTAAATATGATCATCTCAACCTAAGTACACGAAGGGATGTTAATGCATGATCTAGTCTTGAAAGGAATGTGTGATTTTAGGGTCTTATTTTCGTTTGTGTAGGAATGATATGATAAAAATGTATATATATGCTAGTAAAGTAAAAGAAACACTCATGCAATGATAAATAGAAAGATATCAGACCTAGTGTACCAAAGTAAGTGCTAAAAAGGAACAAGGATGATGAATAACTCATCTTAAAGGCTAGTAGACCGGAGGATACAACTTCACATCTGTAGAAACCCTGTCAGACTGTACTGAAACTGGAAAAAGATCGAGATCTAGAAACCTACAAGATGGAACTCTCTACTGTGAAAATATGAGTGTTGTAGGAACAAGTTGAACCTGTTTCAACCTATACCAGTATAGGTTGAAGGTGGTTAGACCTGTACCCTAGAGGGATGAATCTAAAGGTCTCAAGACTCTGATTGATACTGCACTTCCAGATCGGCAATTTCGAGTCTGAAACACTATGAATCTGGACCTGCACACAAGAGAATGGGAAATTGTTGGGGGAAAGGGGCTTGCCTTGGTCAAGCCCCTATATATGAATTAACCTTGAAATGAAATAAGTAAAGCATGTAAAACAAAACAAATATAAGTATTCACCTTTCTTGTCAAACCCTTGTGGATGGATATAGATCCACTATATCCACAAAGATGTATACTTTCTTGATTGAATATTGATAGAATATAGGATGTCTTCACCAATTCAATAGATCTACACTTTCCAAATAATAGATCATGGATGTATGTATGTTTGAACGGAGAAGGAGAGGAATGAAGAATGTATATGGATCCTCTTGCTCAATTGGAAATTCTTCCACTAATCCATCATGGGAGAGAGATTCACACAAATCAATAAGAGAATGTCTTGGAATGAATGGATGAAAGATAGTCTTCAAATCTTGGAACCAAATCCTTGCTTGCTTGCTAGAAATCGCCAAAAATCTATTCAATGCAACTTGGATTTAATTGGTTCGCGAAGTATTAAGAGGTTCGGGAAAAATGGAAAGAAAACAGAAAAATAAAGCATATATGCATCCAAAATCAAGGAGATCACTAAAATGGGGCCCAACATGTCCTAGAGCTTCCAAATTAATGGGTACTAACTTTTTAGGTATACACAATATGTATAAGTGACTTCAGGATCTATCATGGGTGTGTGTTGTGTGTATTTCAACTGTAAGTACTTTTGAGGATATGATCTTATATCATGCAAACTATGCAGTGTGAAACATCTTAGTGTAAATGCACCATCATCAAAATGTCATAGGATGTGAAATTGAAGTCCTGAGTTTGATCAATTTATTTGAAGGTCCATGTTTCATTTTTATTGTTGAGATTGAAGTCCTAGTTACTAAGTTGTTTCTCAGATCTAGGCCAACAGAGTTGATGTAATTTGGTGCTTCCATTTACAACAAGATATTAATGTCTCCAATAGGTTGGTGCCTACTTCATTGTAAGTGATTTATTATTGATAAGGCCAGATTTGGACAATAGATCCAAGCAATTGATTCTCGCTATGGTTTTTCACATCTTGGGTTTTCACGTATATTGGGTATTCCTGTGTATTTATGCATGTTTTTTTAGTCCTTAACGTTTACTTCAAAAAAAGTTTAGACCAACATTAAGGTTCTAAGGGTAAGGCTCGAAGAACTTCATTAATGTTTAATTAAGTTGGAAATTGCATGTATTGTTTCACACCCCCCTCTTACTCAGCCACTAAGTATATTGTGCACCCTATAGGCGCTTGCAAATATTGTAAGATCATATTACTGTTATTTGTGAGATCAGATTTGGATAGTAGATCCAAGAAGGCCTTCGTTGTGGTTTTCTGTCAAAAGAATATCCACATATAAATTTATTTTCTCTCTTGTGTGGATGTTGTGTATTTGCAATTGTTGTTGTTGTTGTTGTTGTTGTTGTTGTTGTTGTTGTTGTTGTTGTTGTTGATGATGATGATGATTGTTGATCTTATGCTTCATAAATTTGGATTAAGTAAAATTTTATTACATTATATTGATTTGTCGCCTCTATATAATTGTATGTTCATCATGCTTATTGTCTTTAACTAATGTTCAAATGCTACTAAGCTAGTTTTCCTAGAGAGAACATAACTCTATTTTACTAAGTTCTTAAAGGGTGTTTAAGAATAATTACAATATTTTAATTATATATATAAATATTAAAAGGCAAGGTGGACCAATTTCCAAATCATAAAACCTATCAAATTGATTTCGCATAATGTACATTGATTCTACACATATGTAGAGCATTGATATTTCACACTCTATAATCAACCTAAATGTATTGTATCATATTTTTTTTCTCTAGATGAAAATAAAGTTTAGTAAGTTCTCGACTAGACTAAATATAATCATAATGTAGTATCAATACATCATTTCAAATAACAAACTACTATTTATAATCCAATACTATATCAAATCAAATTAATAAACCAAATCCACCTATATCATTTCAAAATATAAGTATGTTTATTTACGCTACATTAACTCACCTCCCAAATTGAATTTATTTATTTATCCTAACAATCTTTTGAAAATGGTTCCTTTACTTTCTTTTCCCAGTGAAAAAGATTGTTAAATGGTTCCTTTACTTTCTTTTCCCAGTGAAACTATTTGACTAAGAAAACCCAACACTACCATACATGAATGCTGATGTGAACTTAAGTCTCATACAATCTTGCAATGCCAAGCCCAGAGAAGAGACATAGACAGAGACACACATAGCAATAAGTGGAAACCCTAAGTGGAAGACAAAAGCGTAGTAATCATTGCCATAACATATAAGATAAGAGTGTAAAATTAAGGGGGCAAACCCCGTTTTTTTTGGTATATGGAAAGGACAAGCATGTTGGTGTGTGGTGGGCAAAGGGAAAACAAATATGACCGTTGGGGAGGCCGACAGGAAAACATTCCCTTCTGTGTACACTGAAAACGGAATCCATGTCTTGCTCTGCACAATCAAAACTGAAAACAAAACCAGACGACAAAATGTCTTGAAACTCCGCGAAGCGGCCATTGAAGAAGCGAAGCAACACCTGGTAAATTGTTCTTTCTCCTTCCCAATATTTGTTTTGGGATTGCGCCTCTGAAATCATTGAATTGCTTCAACAATTTTCTCAAGAAAATATGCACCTTGTTACCCATGCCTGTACATCTCAGAATATTTTAATTTATTGCTGTACTTCACAAGCTGATCATATGAAAAGGGGAAATTAATAAAGTTTTGAGGTTTGTACTGGTTTAATCATAGATATTTAAACTTATTTTTTTTAGGAATACAGTTGTTCTTTATATAGAACAGGGCTTCTAAAAACTAAAAGTTGCGTACTATAATATCTTTTTTACGTAAGTCTGATCTTTAGGATTCATATTGAAAAAATGCCCAAAAAAAAGTCTTGTGAAAAACACATTGAATTATGCATATTTATGCTCTTGCAGGCGTGTCATTTTGTATGGAGAATAACAAGAACATTGAATTATGCATATTTATGTTCTTGCAGTCGTGACATTTTGTATGAAGAATAATACGAGCTTTTTTTTTTTAATGTTAATCATTTTTTTAAATTAAAAATAATAATAGAATATTTGAATATTATTTGAAAAATGTTCTTATATATCACCAATTTCTATTTATTTATTATTATATATGAATAAAGTATACTGTATTTAAATATTTTTAAAAAATAAATGCAATTAAGTTTAAAAAATAATTCATTTTAAATAATTAATATTGGTATAGTGTGATAGTTAAAATGTGGTGGTGTTGTTCTTGTTATCAAAGTTCAAACTTTATTAAGGTGTTATTATTTACTATCATGTTGGGGATGAGGTGTCCCAATTCATAACATGGAGTCAAAAGCATTTACCCTCCTTCAAAAAATCACTTAAATGTTGTCAATTGATTTATCAATCAGAATTTTTAGATAATTTTATTTAAGGATTCATAATATTGATGAACAAGGATAAAATGTTTTTTATAAAATATAACAAAGATTCAATAAATGTCTCTTTTCAAAAAATAAATTCAATTCAATAGACGGGCTGCATTAATACCTTACAATAATGAAACTTACGAAAGAAATCTATTACAATTCTTCTTATCAATCCCCAATGTACTACATAATCCTCAATATTTCATTTAAATCATTAAATATATTACTTGAATAGTAGTAATAAAAAAAGTTATGCAACACAAGAAATTTGCACAAATAAAGTTAAAGAGCCTTGACCATTTTAATCATAAGAGAGTTATATACATCATGGAGACAATTGAGACAGATACACACTATTCATATTTTGCAATTGAATCGAAACTAGTTGCCAATATTTTCACTTTCTTATTACTTATAGAAAACTAACTTTTCTAGACTAATTTCCATCCAATTATAAAATTTATGAAACTAATTATGTAAATGATACATAAGCCTCTTTTATAGAAAAGGTGAACACATAAGCATAAGACTCAAGTCACATGACTCAAGCAATAAATTTTAGATTTACTATTCCATTTTTACTTTTTGTTGAAATATGCATCAATTTTAATAATATGTTTCTATCCATGGTGCATAAATTTTCTCTACATGCCATTAAAATAAAGTAATTTTGCAACCCTGTCATTGTTAACCATGTATTTGGAATACAAGAATTTCCTTTTTCTGTATCAAACCTATTTCTAGTGTAAACAACGTTTCTAGTATGCTATTAAAGAGAGCATTATCTAGTTATTCATTGGCATAGATGAATGAGGACAAGGTGCGCACCAGTTTACCAAATTCACTTTTCCACTGGTCTAGTGGTTTGATAGTCCCATTGATATCAAAAATATTGGGCATATGACCGCCCACATAGATGATCTGATTGGGTTTGTGTGAGTTCTTATGGACAGTAGCCAAAAGATTGAAAAAGGGGATGAAGAAATTTTTGAGGTTTTTGAGCAATTTACAAATGATGGAAATCAAAAAACCTTCAAAGAAGTGTCGCGAGAACAGGATCTAAAGGAACTACCAGAGGAAGTTGTGTTTAATGTGGGGGTTGGAGGAAATGGTCTAGGGGAAATTAGAACTAATAGAGGATTCTAAGGTGTCCATACTGAAGGTGTTGATTAAACTGATGGAGATGATGAAGACCAAGTGATACCGAGTATCATGATTGTGGAAATGATTAGATCAGTTGTAGTTTTGTCATTGATGTCAAACAATTGATTAATTGATTTTTATTGAGTTACTATATCTTAAGAGGAGAAATTAAATGGGTGACAAATACAGATCAAACAATGATGAATTTATGATGTTTTAGTTGTTTTCTATCATATATCTGATGTTATAAAATCAGTACAATTGATTGATCAAGTTGGTACACCGCAATGAATTAAGTTATGGCTGAAAGAGATACTTTATCAAGCTAGACTGAGTCAATCGGTAGAATCTAATGTGAGTCGGTCACAGCACCGAGCACCAAGAACAAGTTAGACACCGAGCAGTGATGAAGTCAGTTACCGAGTTGTTGAGCAAGTTTTACCGAGTATAGTATACAGATATTAAATGATGATGAATTCAAATTTAATGCAAAGAAATGATGAGATGGATGAGGAAATGAATTAAATGAAGTTTTTTACAAGATCTACAAACGGGAAAATACAATGAGAAAATCTAAGGTGAAGTGATGACATGTAACTGATTGAATGTTTGAAGATGTTAAGTTGATCACCGAAATGCAGAAGGATAATGCAAAACATTAAATCAATTAATGGATTGTATTATCATTGATGTCAACTTGATATAATCTAAATCAGTTATAATCAAAGTGTCAAATACTTAAGAGAATTGGAGAGATAAATATTATGCTTTCAGTAATGCATAAAAGACAAGCATTCACTATGTGACTTCAAACACCGACGGTCAGTGGAACCCGACGGATAGAGATCACCGAAAGTCAAGTCACAGTGGAACCCAACGGCCAGAAATATAGTGTAAAACGATAGAGAAGCTCAAGGAGAACTGGAGTATTGACTGAAGCTATCAAAGAGTTAGAACACTAAAAATAATTGAAGTTTGGAAATGACAAAATATCTAGCTGGCAAACCTAAATATGGACTTAACTGGTAGTTATCTTTGTTTTCATCGACAAGATAAAGCCAGAGATAAGTAAAGGATTTAAAACTATTTTGTCCAGTTGGAAAGAAGATCTCTGCGAGATAAAACAAGAGTTTTGCTTTAAATCTAATTGGAAAGCATTGTGGATCATGCCAAGATCAAGAAAATCAAGAACCTAACAATGGTGATATCATGTTTATAAAGAGACAACTTAATTCATTACGAATTGAGTGGGTGAATGAATGAAAAGAGGATGCTAAAGAGAAATTGATGAAGAGCAACTTCATACAGTCCTGATCAATCAAGCTGAGGAAAGAGATAAAGTTTTCTGCGGACACCAAGCAATAGAGCACAGTATCACCGAGCAGAATTAAAGTGGAGCAAAGGTATTAATAGAGATATATTGATCAGATTATTTTTATGAGATTACAATAGATCTAAAAATATGCAAGTATAAGTTGTATATGTGAATAGATCATATTGTTTTAGTTTAACCATTGATTCAAAAATTCTCTTAACCGAGCAGGATTTAAAGATCCTTTCTATATTGAGATACATCCCAAGGAGTATCAAAAATTTTGATCACGAAGATAGCATGAGATGCCAGATACCTATTGACAGGCCAAGTGAGTGTTTGGTCAAGGAAGGTAGCATAGAGATGCCCGATATCAAGTGACAGAATAAACTTTTAAATCCTCTAACAAGGTCACACCTAACAGTGTGTTTGTAACCTTTAACAGGGTTGGATGTTCATCGAGCTCACTTCAGAAGAGTGAAAATTTTGGGTTACCGTTCCCAAGTGGTTTTTCCCTTAACAGGGTTTCCACGTTAAAAATCCATGTGTCAATGTGTTTATGAGTCATTACTTTAGTGTTTTGCATTACACGTAGCTTAACTGGATTGATCAGTATACTCTAGATAATTTATTGTCTTTCGGTAAATTAACAGACTACTATTCGGTAAACATACAGTATAAGGTTTAACAAAGAATTCTGAGCAATATTATTTTGATAAGTATATTTGAAGGCATTCATCTTATAGGACTGAAGATAACGAGAGGCTTAATATTGTGGTACTAAGTTTTTGGGTTGATTATTGGAATATTTTTGAGGCCACTGATTCCACCCCCCCCCCCCNTCCCCCCCCCCCCCCCCCTCTTAGTTATTACTAACAATTGGTATCATAGCTTGTGTGCTTAGAAAGGGAGTTTAATAGCTCAAGTAAAAGATCACAAGATGAACAGAGGAGATGTGCCCAAGTTGAATAAATACAAGTTTGCATCATGGAAAAGCAGAATAAGACTCCACCTATCACGTATTGGAAATGATATTACTCAATACCTTGATACTAAATATGTGTTTCCTATAGGACCTCACACTCTTGAGCAATTAAGAGTAAAGCATGAGCATAATTGCATGATGATAGAACTTGCATCATCACTCTCTAATGCTGAGTTTGAAGATGTCAAAACCTACACCTCTGCAAAGTAAATGTGGGATAAGTTGAAGCTGGTACATGGAGGAGATTCCAATGTACTAAGATCAAAGGCAGAAATCCTAAGAGGGAGGTTTGATTACCTAAGGATGAAAGAAGGAAAAAATATCACTTAGTATAGTTGCAGAATCAAGGAGGTAGTCAATGTTATCCGAGGAGTCAGAGGTGTACTTGAAGAGGAGATAGTGGTAAGTAAAATCTTAAGAACCTTACTGCCTGTATATGCTATTAGAGTTTCTTCTATTCAAGAAATGAGAACAGTTGCAAACAATACAGTTACCCTAGATAGTCTGATTGGTAGACTAATTTCATTTGAGATGAATAACTTTGATAATAGTGACTTACCATCTATGGAATCTGCATTCAAATCTTCTTTAAAAATAAGTAACTCAAGTCATAGACATGCTATTAGAAATGATAGTGATAGTGATAATGAGGATCAAGGACTTGATGAGATTGAAGCACTAATGGCCAGAAGATTGCAGAGAGGAAAATGTAGATACAAAGGTAAATTACCACTTGTATGTTTCAATTGTAAAGAGGTTGGACACTTTGTTGCAAGATATCCGAACAGAAGAAAAGATGACAAAGGAAATGACAGATCATATGAGAATAAGTTTGAAAGAGGTGATAACAAAGAATACCGGAGCAACCGACAATCTGAAAAAAGAGATATCTGAGACTACAAGGAAAAAGGGAAGAAATATTGTTACCTAGCTGAGAACAGAGTTGATGACACTGTCACTGAATCAGAAGAAGACATCGAGATGGTATTTGTAGCCATGAAGGATGATTCAGATGAAGATGAAGAAAGGTATGTAGAGACTGCACTCATATATAAAGTTAGTAAAAATGATGTCTAGATCATAGATAGTGGCTACACTCATCATATGATCGGTGATAAACAAAATTTTGAGACTTTTGAATACTATAATGGTGGTTCAGTGAGAATAGGAAATGATACACCTTGTCTAGTCGAAGGTAAAGGAACTATAATGTTGAATAACCTGATCAAATGTGAAAATTATTACTGGGATAAAGGACTAAATTATAATTTGTTAAGTGTTTCACAGCTGAACAATTCAGGTCATAGAGTAGCATTTGAAAATAAGAAGGCAAAGATCTTCAATGAATCAAGAAGGTTGATTGGAACTGGTGAGCAGACAAAAGGTAACCTTTTCTATCTTGATGACACTTACACCACTTGTTTAATGGCTAGAAACAAAGACATGTGGTTGTGGCACAAAAGATTGTGTCATGTGGATTTTGACAGCATGATAAAGATAAGAAACAAAAGGAATGTCAGAGGCTTATCAAGCATGACTAAGCCCGAGCATATCATGTGCAAGAATTGTCAAAAAGGTAAGATGACAAAGTCTAGTTTCAAGAGTAAAACCCATACATCTAATGCAATTCTAGAATTATTCCATACAGATCTATGTGGACCCATGAGGACAAAGAGTTACTATGCAGATAGGTATTTTATTCTCTTTTTTGATGATTATTCTAGAATGATGACAGTCATATTCTTAAAAGATAAATCAGAATCATTTAAGTTGTTTAATGGTACAAGGCTATGGTAGAAAAACAAAGTGAAATGCTTAAGGTCAGATAGAGGAGGGGAATTTATTTCAGAAGAATTCACTAACTATTGCAATGAGCATGGAATTAAAAGATAGGTTTCTGCACCGAGAACACCACAGCAAAATGGAATTGTTGAAAGGAGAAACAGATCAATTGTTGATTGTGTAAGAACATTGATGATTGAGAAGAGAATCACTCAAAAATTTTGGAGGGAAGCTGTTAGTACTGGTATCTACACATTAAACAGAGTACAATTAAAGAAGGACATAAAGAAGACACCCTATGAGCTTTGGTATGGTCATACACCCAATGTAAGTTACTTCAGAATCTTTGGCAGTCAATGTTATATTTTGAAGGATGATAGTAAATGTCTTAACAAATCATCTAACAAAATCATTGAAAGTGCAAATGTGAAAATAGATGAATTTGGAGAAAATAATGATAAGGAAAGTGAAAAGAACCAGAAGACTAAAACAAGTTTGTTTATACATAACCTAACACTCTACCCGAGCAACAGTGTATCACTCCCAAGGAACAGATCATTGCACCCGAGCATCAGGCTGCAATTACCAAAAATCAGGAAAATCCTCAAGATGATGTTCTGAACAATGGAGATGAGAATGAAGGTCAAGAAGATGATCAAAATGATGAACACAGAGCTGAACCAAAACTTTCCAATTATGTTAGAAGACATCATCCACAGAACCAAATCATAGGAGACAAGAAGGTTGGAACAAGAACAAGAATTAAGTCACTAAACACTAGATGTTTACTTTGTGATTTTGAGCCTAAATCTGTCAACAATGCACTTGAGAATGAAGAATGGGTCAGTGCTATGAATGAAGAAATAGAACAGATTGAGAAGAATAGTACATGGACACTAGTACTGAGACCAGATGACAAGAATGTCATCGGTACCAAATGGATATTCAGAAACAAGATGAATGAGAATGGAGAAGTCACAAGAAACAAAGCAAGATTAGTATGCAAGGGATATGCACAAGAAGAAGGTATTGATTATGGTGAAAGATTTGCACCCATTGCTAGAATAGAAGGAGTTAGAATCTTACTTTCTTATGTTGCATTTAAATATTTCAAGGTATACCAGATGGATGTCAAATCTGCATTCCTAAATGGAATACTGGAAGAAGAGGTATACATTGAACAACCAAAAGGGTTTGTTGATCCAGACAAGAGAAACATGGTATGTAGACTACATAAAGCCTTGTATGGATTGAAACAAGCACCTAGAGCCTGGTATGAAAGACTTCACTCATATCTCATTAGCATAAAATTTGTTAGAACAAGTGAAAATAGAAATATGTACTTAAAAGAAGATACCGATAGTAATATTCTGATTGCTGAAATTTTTGTTGATGATATCATTTTTGGGAGAAATGAATTGTTATGAAAATCCTTTGCTAATTAAATGAGCAAGGAATTTGAAATGTCTATGTTTGGGGAGATCAAATTCTTTCTTGGTTTACAGATTCTTCAACAAGATGTAGGCATATTTATCACTCAGTCCAAATACATCAAGGAAGTGCTAAAGATATTCAAGATGGAAGATTCCAAACCAGTTGGAACACCTATGGCTATAGGATGTAAGTTGACAAAAGAAGACAAATCCAATGAGGTAAACTAAACCTTGTATAGATCTATTATTGGAAAACTAATGTATGTTGTTCATACCAGACCAGATATAGCACATGCAGTAGGGATAGTTGCAAGATTCTCCACTAATACCAAATAATCACATATGACTGTTGTCAAGAGAATTCTGAGATATCTGAAGAACACTGAGGACTATGGCTTATGGTACAAAAGAGAAGGAAAATTTGAGCTACAAGTCTATACAAATGTTGATTGGGCTGGAAACATTGATGAATGAAAGAGCACAACTGGAGGAGAATTATTCATGGGTGACAGACTTGTCACATGGATCAACAAGAAGCAAGGATGCATCTCTCAGTCTACTGTAGAAGCAGAGTATGTGGTTGTTGCTGTAAATTGCTCCAATATTGCATGGATTAAACAATTTATGGAAGGTATGAATATGAATATTCTTGAACCAGTAATAATCTATTGTGATAAGACCAGTGCAATTAACATTTCTAAGAATCCAGTCATGCATGCTAGGACTAAGCATATTTTTATCAAGTATCACTATCTGAGAGAACAAGTGCAAGCAAAGGAAGTGACACTAGAATATGTTCAATCAAAGGAACAATTAGTTGATATATTCACCAAGCCATTACCGAAGGATACATTTGAGTACCTGAGACAGAGACTAGGTATCTGACCCTTGTCTATCGTTCAGTAAGCTGACTAGGAGGTTGCATCAGCTTATACCAAATCTGAAGATCATTCATGTTGATTCAAACACTGAGATGAATAGCAATAGATACATATGTACACAGTAAGGTACAAGTAAGCACCGAACACCAGAGACATTGTATTGCTGATGGAAAGGGAAATTCAAGGAATATATTATGTAAAGAACAGAAGATGATAAAAATAAGGAGAAGTGTTTTTGTTTGGCATTGTTGTCAAAGGGGGAGATTATCTCATTATCATCATGGAGAGATTTGCATTATCATAAGGGAGAGATTATCTCATCATCATAAGGGAGAAATTGTCTCATTGATTAGAAAAGATTATATCATTATTCATAAAGGTGAAGTTCCTAAAAAATTAGAAAGAAAGAGTTAATCAATATTCAAAGGGAGAGAAATTGATTACATATGAAATATCCATATAAGGGAGAGAAGTAACAAAGGGAGAGAGTTCATACAAAGAGAAAGATTGTTGTCAAAATAAATAGAGATTATCAAGATGAGGAACAATCAAGGCAAAGCACATATCAAAACAGAGACATTAGATGTTACATCTATCCAAAGAAGGGATTGAAGATTGAAGACAACCACTCTACATGAAACAAATCTAAGCTTCTTGTGATCTTACCAAAAGCCAAACATTTGTAATAGTTACATTAGGAAAGCTTGATGAAATTGTATATTTCATATTATATTAAGTGATAGTATAGTATGATAATATAGTATGTTTCCATCAATGCCAAAGGGAGAGATTGATGACATGTAACTGATTGAATGTTTGAAGATGTTAAGTTGATCACCGAAATGTAGAAGGATAATGCAAAACATTAAATCAGGTAATGGATTGTATTGTCATTGATGTCAACTTGATATAATCTAAATCACTTATAATCAAAGTGTCGATGACTTCAGAGAATCAGAGAGATAAATATTATGCTTACAGTAATGCATAAAAGACAAGCATTCACTATGTGACTTCAAACACTGACGGTCAGTGGAACCTGACAGACAGAGATCACTGAAATTCAATTCATAGTGATGCCTGAGAAAGAACACCGATGAGAAGAATCACAAGCATAACTGACGGCCAGAAACATAGTGTAAACTGATAGAGAAGCCTAAGGAGAACTTGATTATTGACCGAAGCTATCAAAGAGTTAGAACACTGAAAATAACTGAAGTTCAGAAATGACAAAATATCTAGCTGGCATAGCTAAATATGGACTTAACTGGTAGTTATCTTTGTTTTCATCGACAAGATAAAGCTAGAGATAAGTAAAGGATTTAAAGCTATTTTTTCCAGTTGGCAAGAAGATCTTTGCGAGATAAAACAAGATTTTTTCTTTAAATCTAAATAACAAGAATTGTGGATCACGCCAAGATCAAGAAAATCAAGAACCTAACAATGGTGATATCATGTCTATAAAGAGACAACTTAATTCATTATGAATTGAGTGGGTGAATGAATGAAAAGAGGATGCTAAAGAGAAACTGATGAAGAGCAACTTCATACAGTCCTGATCAATCAAGCTGAGGAAAGAGATAAAGTTTTCTATGGACACCGAGCAACAGAGCACAGCATCATCGAGCAGAAGTAAAGTGGAGAAAAGGTATTAACAGAGATATATTAATCAGATTAGTTTTATGATATTACAATAGATCTGAAAATCTGCAAGTATTATTTGTATATGTGAATAGATCATACTGTTTTAGTTTAACCATTGATTCAAAAATTCTCTTAATCGAGCGGGATTTAAAGATCCTTTCTATATTGACATACATCCCAAGGAGTATCAAAAATTTTGATCATGAAGATAGCATGAGATGCCAGATACCTATTGACAGGCCAAGTGAGTGTTTGATCAAGGAAGGTATCATAGAGATGCCTGATATCAAGTGATAGACTAAAATTTTAAATCCTCTACCAAGGTCACACCTAACAGTGTGTTTGTAACCTTTAACAGGGTTGGATCTTCACCGAGCTCACTTCAGAAGAGTGAAAATTTTGGGTTACCAGTCCCAAGTGGTTTTTCCCTTAACAAGGTTTCCACGTTAAAAATCCATGTGTCAATGTGTT
This sequence comes from Thuja plicata, assembly GCA_018584345.1. Classification (NCBI taxonomy): domain Eukaryota; kingdom Viridiplantae; phylum Streptophyta; class Pinopsida; order Cupressales; family Cupressaceae; genus Thuja; species Thuja plicata. Next base: position 2,415,590 of record MU227600.1, on the reverse strand, counting down.
TATGAGTCATTACTTTAGTAT
>MU227600.1:2391044-2403888 GCA_018584345.1 Thuja plicata | reverse complement strand
TGACATATGTTTTCATTGACTCTTTGCCCAAGGAATAGGCACTGATCTAGAGTTTGCTGAGCAAGTGTTTTCTCCATTCAGTTATACACAAATTAATCAATTTCATCTAGTTTTTAGAACAAATGAGTTGAACTCACTAAGGACTCATATCAGTAGGATAGTGTCCATTTTAGTGATTCCTTAGAGAGTGAATCAAAAGGTTAGCCTTCCTTGAGTTTAAACTCATAAAAAGAAGAAGGACACACATCCTTATGCCACTATTATTTGTTATTACAGTCATAGTATTCCATGTCAATCTTTGTTTCAGATTGTTTCCAGTCATTTGAAGAGTGGTATCTTATTGATATAATTAGAAATATAATAACATAACAGTGAAGACCCAATCCACCATTTGAAGTTTACTTGAAATAGAGTGAACTATCTAGGTAATACCTACCTGAGTCTGTGGAGCTGAAAAACAAAGAAGGATATTATCCAACCCTTAGCAATTAGCCTTTCTCTTTCCTAAAAGAGGTTGCATTCAAGTATAATCAGTATACTGTCATTTTAAGGTTGTGTTGCAAGAAAAAGTGCTAACAAGTCCTAAGAGTCTACTTGTAGATGCATTTAGAGATTGCATGATTCATTTTTAGGAACATAAGGACTTGAGCTCAAAATGATTTTCTGGTTCATCCGAAATCCAAGTTAACTACATAATCTTTATTACTAATATTAATGTTGTTGCATATCCATGGCATACATTTTTCATTCATAAATGAGAAAGAGAAAATACAAAAACAAAGCATTCAAGCATTGCATTTATTTCTCCATCCTAAGTGCATCCATGCATATATTTGCATAAAGAAATTCTCAAAAACATACATTTGCATATTCATCTAGAACCATTTAAACACATTTATATATCAGTAATAAATTAACAAACATAAAGTATGTCATCACACGAATATATTCTAACTCATCAAAAGACAAAGTACATAATCACATGTGCATCAAATCTAAACATTTATCAAAGCAAGAGAACCCACGAACATATCAAGATCAGGAACAACTATCTCAGATATATCAATGATGGAACAAATCAAAAATGTGGAACTGTCTACAAAAGAGTATCAGAATTATAGTGTGAAATAGATATACAAGTATCAAAATTCTGCAGTACAATGGATTATCACAATAGGATCAATATATATAAAGTGTCACAAAATATCACAAGTACAGTATGAAGACTGACTACCACCCTCTCCCTGATCTTGAGGAGGAGGAGGTGGTGGTGAAGGATGAGTCGGTGGAGGCATCACTCCCTCAGACTATTGTGCTACTCGAGAACAGGAAGGAGCTCTCTATCCCTCTGGAACTCCTGCATAATATAGACCAAATTAGTACGCATCTCTCTAACCATGATGTGTCGCTATGTGGGCATGTGTAACTCACTCTGCTCTGAGCATATCACCCTGTCAATCTCTCTCTTTTCTCAAGCGCTCAAGCTGACTATTTCTATCAACCAGTAAAGTCTCTAAAGTGGTGATCCTAGCCTTGAGCTTCTCATGCTCTCGCTGACACTGAGATAAAGCATCACCATCCCTGCTAGAATCTTTGTTTGTATCTCTAGGTGGATCATGTCCTAGAGGTCCACCTCCTCTATTGGGTACCTATCCTGGTGATCTCTTCTGCTATCGTTGCTTATCTCTGGTCAGTAATGGACCTGGATCTCTTTGTGGAGGCACAAACCTAAAGCGAGTTCATCTGCCACTAGCCCCTCTACCACCATCCCTATCATCCCCACCATCATCTCCATCATCCAGGCCATGACCTCTGTCTAGAGGAGGGTGCCTACCATCTCTTCTCTAAAGACAAAAGTGAAAATGAATGGGTAAAAAGTGAATTTTGGGATATATATTGACCTTTTTGAGCTAATTAGCAGCTGTGGAGCTCCTCCCAAACTATCAAAATTCAATTTTTTTCTTCTCTGATCTATCGGGAATGAAATAAAATGCGCAGACAATATTTTCAACAACATGGTATAGATTTTACGACAGTCTCACAAAAATGTAGAATTGATATACATGTTCTGAAAATGATTGGAAAGCTTTACACAATCAGTTTTTTGGGTTCTCTATCATCAAATGGAAAATTATTCATCAAAATCTTGGTCGCACATCATTTTATCAGACTCAAAACTCACATTTTTAACATAGTTAACTTGGTACAAATGTGTTTTCTCTTAACACTCCATCGCTTTTTCACTTCTTCTAATTGATTCTTTCTTGATCTAATCGATCACTTCAAGTGATATATCATTATACAAAGGGATTTTATTCTTTTTCTTTTGATTTCATTCCCAAGGGGGCATGATCACACTTAAATTCAATCAAATTATTTCTCAAAAAGCATTATAACAACTTCATCATCAAAAGACAAGGGGCATGGCAGTTTCCTTCAATCAAGTCAGTACTGGTGGCATGGCAGTTTTCTTTTGGTTCTCACAAGCTGGATATCTATGTCTACATATTCTAAGATCTCTATTAAGCTTCTAGCAGCTTCATACTAACCTTCATTTGATCAGTTCGGATTCAATATTATCAATTCTTGTTCGATCAAGTTCAAATTTGATACCTCAAAGCTCCTAGTATCTTTGTACTGACCTTCGTTCGATCAAGTTCGGCGTCAATATTATTAATTCTTATTCAATCAAGTTCAGAATTGATAACTCAGAGCTCCTAGCATCTTTGTACTGACCTTTGTTTGATCAAGTTCGGCATCAGTATTATCAATTCTCATTCAATCAAGTTCAGAATTGGTATCTTCAAGATATTTTTTGACCTTTGTTTGATCAAGTTCAAAGCCAATACTATCAGTCTTAATTCAATCAAGTGTGAGACTGATATCATCAGACATTTTGTTCAATCAAGTGCAGAATTCTCGAACTTTCTGAAGTCAACATCAATCATTCTTTGAATCAATGTGTTTCTCGCACATCAATTCAAAGATGGGAAAATGTAACCACCCTAATTTGGTATTCTCTTACCAGAGACCCTATTTTCCCTAAGTGTGATCATACCCCTAATTATGTCAAGACAATTCTTCAATTAATTGGCATAATTCATCTAAATCAAATTTAAATTCCTAAGTGATCTTATCACTAATTTACATTAATTGCTTTAGCTAATTAAATCAAATCAAATCAATTAAATCAAAAACAAATAAATACATGGCTAAGGTATTTAATTAAAAGGAATTAAATAAAATCCTAATCACAACTCCTCACTTGCAAAAGGGAAAGTCAATTCACTAGCCAATGAAAGTTAAATCACTTGAAATCACCTTACATGGATCACCAAAAATTCAATCTCCACCTCTCTTCACAAATCAATCCTAATCTCTCATTCCTCAAATTCTTCTATAAATGGAATGAATTTTGAGCTCAATAGGCCCCTAATTTTAGAATTCATTTTGCAAACTTATGTTGTCCTAATTTATTAATGCATTTTAGCTCAAACATTTAGAATTGTTACATCTTTAAATTGGAGCTCTAAAATGAACTTTGATTGAGAATTGAGCTTTCTTTTTAGTTAAATCTTCCATTCTAAGCATGATGTTGTCACTGATTTATGCATAATCTAAGGGAAATTATTATATATTTCATACTCTTCTTAGATAGGGAGCAATATGTCAATTTTTGTGATTGATGTGTTCTAACTCTTATATTTCATGTTATTTAACTAATTCAATGACATATTGAAGTGTTGTGTTGTAGCTAGCAGATCCACAAAATACACACAGTTACTGGCATCAGAAACTCTGGAGGTACTTACAGTGAGGAAGAAGTGATTGCGAAGATACTCAGATCTCTGACACCTACATAAAAAACTAAAGTAGAAGCTATAGAGGATATTATACATTTGACATCGAACTTCAATAGAGAGATTTTGATTGGAAAGATAACTACTTTTGAGGTCACAGAACTGGGAGATTCTTTACCTAAAGTTGAGTCAGTATTCAAGGCAACTGTGCATAGAAACAAAAAGACCTTATCTGGAATTGCGAGCACTAGCAATAGTGATTTGAGAGAACTTGGATACTATGTTGATGAATGGGAATAGATACAGGAGGAAGAAAGAAAGATAGATGAATTGGTAGCCATTATTGCTAGAAGAGAAGAGAGGTAAGGTTAAATTTGAAGGCACGTTACCTTTAAAATATTTTTCATGCAAAAAAATTGGTCATTTTGCATCTCGATGTCCTACAAGGATTCCAAAACATAAACCTAAGTTTTATAAATCAAAGTATTCAAAAAATAGGGAATGTTATTATGCTAGTGAAGGTGTTTCTGATGATGATGTTTATTATGATGAAATTGGATTTATTGCTATTAAGGATGATGAACCTATACATGAAGAAAAAGCCTTAGTATCTCGTGTTGAAAAGAAATCTGAATGGGTTATAGATAGTGGTTGTTCACATTATATGACTAGAGATAAAAATAATTTTGTTAGTCTATAAAGATATGATGGTGGTGTTATTAGATATGGTGATAATACTCTTAAGCTTATCATTGGATTTGGATCTATTTCTATGGATGGAAAGACTAATACTGACAATGTACTACTTGTTGATGGACTTAAGCATAATCTATTGAGTGTTGGACAGCTAGTGGACAGAGTTTATCAATTAAAATTCATTGATGGGAAATGTTCTATTAGAAGTAAATTAGGATACTTGATTGCATCTGGTACTAAATATAGAGGTAATGTATTTGAATTGAATACATTTGAAGCTTCTTGTTTTATTGTGAAGCTTGATGACAGTTGGTTATGGTATAGAAGATTTTTTCATGTTAACTTTGATAACATTGTGAAGGCAAGTATGAAAAATGCAGTAAGAGATCTACCTAAGATTGTGAAACCATCTAACACTATGTGTAGAGAGTTTTATGGGGAAGCAGACTAGAAGTAGTTTTAAAAGCAAATCTTATTCATAAAAAGGGGAAGTTGGATCTGGTACATACAGATCTGTTCCTATAAGAGAAAGATCTTATTATGGTGAAAGGTAATTTATACTTTTTATTGATGACTTTTCTAGAATGATATGGGTTACATATTTGAGAGACAAATATGAGGCATTTGAAAAATTCAAGTAATTCAAAGAAAAAGTTGAGAATGAATCTGGTTTGAAGATAAAATTTTTGAGATCAGATAGAGGTGGAGAGTTTACTTCATATTTATTTAATACCTATTGTGAAGAGCATGGAATATTCAGAAAAACATCTGCACCTAGGACACCACAACAGAATGGGATAACAGAGCGAAGAAAGAGAACAATATTAGATGTTGCCAAAACTATGTTGCTAGAAGGAAATGTATTGCATGTTCATTAGAGAGAATTTTTTGGTACTATTGTGTACACCTTGAACAGAATTCATATCAGGGAAGGTACAAGTAAGGCTCCTTATGAATTATGGTTTGATAATACTCCTACTGTAAAATATTTCAAAATATTTGGAAGTAAATTTTATATCAAAAGAGATGATGAGATAGGAAAGTTTGATGCTAGAAGTGATGAAGGTATCTTCCTTGGTTATTCTACTAAGAGCAAATCCTATAAATGTTTCAATCTGAGATTTCAGAAAGTTGATTGAAAGCACTAATGTAAGGATAGATGAAAATTTTCAAATTCAAAAAAGAATATATGACTGTGGACAGATTACAGAGATAAAAGAGGTCACTACTAAACCTAAAGAACCTTTTATTGTTGATGATGAGATTGAAGATGAATCAATTGAGCTTATTGAGACTCCTAAGACTCTGAGGTATGTTAAGAATAACCATCATGAAGATCAAATTATTGGTAATGCAATTAAAGGAATGATGACTAGATCTAAATTAAGAGATAAAATTTGTTTGATTTCTCAAGTTGAACCGAAAACTACTGATGAAGCATGTAGAGATGAATCTTGGACTAAGGATATGCAAGAAGAACTAGAACATATAAAGAAAAACAATACTTGGAAATTGGTTCCAAGTCCTAAAAACAAAAATGTGATAGGAACTAAATGGGTTTTCATAAACAAAATGGATGAGGAAGGAATAGTGGTAAGAAATAAGGCTAGACTGGTTTGTAAAGGCTACTCACAACAAAAAGGCATAGACTTTGAAGAAACATTTTCTCCTATTGCTAGGTTAGAAGTTGTGAGATTATTTCTTGCTTATGTTGCACATAAAGACTTTAAAGTATATCAGATGGATGTGAAATCAACATTCTTGAATGGGGATTTGGAAGAATAAGTATACATAGAGAAACCTTATGGATTTCTTTTGACAGAAGATGAAGACATGGTTTTCAAGTTGAAGAAAGTATTGTATGGACTAAAACAAGAACCTAGAGCATGGAATGAAAGACTAGATAGGTATCTACTTTGTCTTGGTTTCAAAAAAGGTAATGCAGATAGTAATTTATATTTAAGAACTAGTGAAGATGAAATCTTAATCATAGAAGTTTTTGTTGATGATATTATTTTTGGAGGCAATGATAAAATGAGTAAAAATTTCTCTAAAGAAATAAAAAATGAATTTGAAATGTCAATTATTGGTGAAATGAAAATTTTTCTTGGTTTGCAAATTAATCAGAGTAAGAATGGTATTTTTATATCTCAGACCAAGTATCTTAGGGAATTATTGAAGAAGTTTGGAATGGAAGATTGTAAACCTGTTGGGATACCCATGGTGACTGGTTACAAGATGACTAGTAATGATGAGACTCAAAGTGTTTTTCAGACAAACTACAGATCGGTGATTGGTGGTCTACTATATATAACTCACATTAGACTAGATATTTCCAATGTAGTTGGAATTGTGGCAAGATATCAAGAAGATCCTAAAGAGACACACCTTGATGTTGTGAAAAGAATAATTAGATACTTGAAAGGAATAATAGAATATGGATTATGGTATGAAAAATCAGATGAATTTATTTTATAGGGTTACACTGATGCTGATTGGGTAGGTAATGTGAATGATAGAAAGAGTACAAGTGGTGGAGCATTTTTTCATGGGAAAAGGTTAGTTTCTTGGTTAAGAAAGAAGCAAGACTGTATTTCTCAGTCTACGGTTGAATCAGAGTATGTTGATGCTACAATAAATTGTACACAAGTTGTTTGGATGAAACAAATATTGAAGGACATTGGAATAATTTTTGAAGAGCCAGTGGTTATCCATTGTGATAACACTAGCACAATGAATATGTCGAAGAATCTTGTAATGCATTCAAAGACTAAACATATTTCTATTAAGTATCATTTCTTGAGGGACATGGTTAAAGAGAAAGAGATTAGACTGGAGTATATTAGCACAAAGGAATAGATAACAAATATATTTACAAAACCTTTGCCAAAATATGCTTTTGAATATCTCAGAAGCATGATTGGGGTGAGAGCCCCTCTGAGTGGTAATTAATTGATGCAAGCATGCATCAGTCCAATGGCTTTTAGAGCTATATCATTTTCTAGACTTGATGTATGGATCTACTCCTCAAGGGGAGTGATCATAGGAACACTACAGAACACATTTGGGTGATTTTGCACTTGACTATTAGACATTAAGATTTGAAAAATCTACACCTTACATAAGATTATAGAAGAGTTCTGGCATCCTTTTCTATTGTTGCCAAAGGGAAAGAGATTCTATGTGAAAATCCTTACTATTTTAGGGATATCTATGTTGAGGATATTGAGAAGATTGTATTGAGAGAGAGTACTTTTTGGGTTGATGGATTTTCTCATATGTTTCCATCAATAACAAAGGGGGATATTGTTGGATGATATCAGAATTGGGTACTACTAATGTTGTTGGCATTCATGTTTTGTCACTGATGTCAACATATGTTTCTATGGAGTGAACAGATTGGTTATTACTATTATATGATGACTGACAGAAGTGTACCAACACTATATAGATGAATCAGAATGATCGAAGACAAGGATATGAAGAAGTATGTGTGATGACCTTATTCCTAAGGTCACTTAGCTTAATATTGCATATTGCTGATGTTACATATGTTTTAGTGAAGAATGGTTTCATGACTATGACCATGATGCTTGACAGAGCAGGTCTCTGTATTTTGGGTATGTCTTACAGGCAAAGATGATTCAAGTTATGTGAGCTTAAGGGATGACAGAGGACATATTGAGGAATGTTCATTGTTGATTGATAGTTGTGAGATTGTTGGTGACGTTAGCTGTGGGGTGTATTCTAGAGAAGACCTATTTGGGGCTGACTTCTAAGATGTAGCCTATATTATAGGTTATAAGCATGGATTATGGATCTTGGAGTATATCTAATGTATTGTAATTGATTTTTACTTATTTTAGGTATCTTGTGTATCTTAGCAAGGGGTTAAATAATTATTTATATATTTGGAAAGCTTAATTGGACGACCTAATCAATTATTGTAATAGGGTATATATGGGAGATCTTTCCTTTTGAAAAGACGTGATAGAGGTATGATGAGAAGGTAATTGAAATACAGAGAAGTGTGGAAGCTATGAGGCTTGATTGGGTGCTGGATGTAGAGCAGAGTTTGTGATTAAGAATACTTCATTGGAACTAAACAAGAAAAGATAGTTCAGTGGATTGTATATTTTTGATATACACTTGTTTGGATTGTTAATCCTTGAGGGTGGATTTAACCTTCTTTGGGTAGTGTGTCTAGGTATTGAGCCCACAGTTACTCTTGAATCCTAACAGGGTATGTCCTTTAACATGGACTATGTACTGTAATGTTTTAATAAGCTCCTAACAGGGCTAAATCTTTTAACATTGATACTATACTCTCAGTACATCATTTGTGGGTGCTAATTCCCATCGGGGTTTTACCTTAACAGGGTTTCCTCAACAAAAAGGATTGTGTTATTGTGTTGTAATTTACGGTGTTATCATTTGCATTGAAGTTTTGGTTTATAAATTTTAAAGTTTAATAATCTGTATCACGACTGATTCACCCCCCCCCCCCTCAGCTGTGCTTATGGACTATTATTCCTAAAATTAACTACATTTGAACTTAATGATTTTGACAATAGTGTGTCTATGGTTTCAAAGATTGAATATGCATTTAAGTCTACTTTAAAGATTGGAAAGCCTAGGGATGTTGCTACAAGAGATGGTTATATGAGCAGTGCTAGTGATAAATTCTATAGTTGTACTGAAGGACTTGAAGATCTATTTACCGAATATGAGGAGAATGAAAGATAATTTGAAGCTTTGTTGGCTAGAAGGCTACAAAGAGGAAAAGGCAAATACCGAGGTAAGTTACCCTTGAAATGTTTTAACTATGATAAGATTGGTCACTTTGCATCTAATTGTCCAGAGAATGATAAGAAAGAAAAGAAATATAAGGAAGAGAGATAAAATAGATTCAGGAGATTTAGAGACTACCAAAACAAAGGTAATAAATCTTGTCATATTGCTAATGAAGGACAAAGTGATAATGATTCTATTGAGAGCAATGAGGAAAAAGAAGTTGTTTATGTTGCTATAAAAGATGATTATGATGAAGAAGAACCTAGAGCCCTAATATCACAAATAAGTAAGAATGATACATGGATTATAGATAGTAGTTATTCACACCACATGATTGGTGACACAATTAAGTTTATTTCCTTGGAAAATCATGATGGAGTTTATGTTAGATTTGGTAATGATGCTCCATATCCTATGAAAGGAAAAGGATCTATTATAGTACTAAATAACACAAGATGTGATGATTTTTATGTCAGAAATGAGTTGAGTAACTGAGAGGGGAGGGGTGAATCAGTTACTACAAAACAAATCCAAGTCCCTTAGATGTCTTGAACAAATTTGTCATTGTTTCTTGGTCAACACAGATATTCTACTATCACTTGGTTAACATAGCAAATCTTAAGATATTAACTGTGATTATCCTTTAGTAATTGATTGCAGAAACATTAACCATAAAGCAAATGAAATGTACACAAATAACACTAAGATTTAACGTGGAAACCCAATATGGTAAAAACCCATCAATTGCAACTAGTCACTATTTTTCACTCTTCTGAAGTGAGCCTTGTTAGGAGCCAACCCTATTAAAGGTTACAATAACACACTGTTAGGTGTGACCCTGTTAGAGGATTTAATCACCCTGTAAGGAGTGGCCTTGTTAGAGGTCTTCTAACACTTCAATGCAGAAATGTCACCTTGTGAGAGGATTTACAAAAGACTATTAAGTCTACTCTGTTAAGAGATTTTGATCACTGCTACAATTTTTAGAAAGTAACAATGGATTGACATGTTATGATAAGCAAATGTCTTTGCTAATTCAGATCTCTATTCTGGATTTAATTACTTGAGCCTCACTGATCAGATATTCTATTGTAGTTCTCTGTGTTCTATCCCTAATCCAAATCTCATCTGATTTCTCCTTCACTCTTCATGTCATAAGAATATATCTTTTTAACACACTTTTACACATAATTCGATCCAAACTTGACCTTATATATATATATGATAATCCTTGTCAAGTCGACATTAATATCATTTCATATAAATAATAAAACTCATGTCTGTCAGCTACATATAACCAATTATCCATAAAATATAAACTGTTGTTAGTTGTCTAACACTAATTGTTTAACTCGGTCAACACTAAAATCTTCAACGCCCTACCAACACTGTAATGCCCGAGTGAACTCGGTTAGAACTGAAAATCACTTTGGTCATCTTCAATGCCTGAGATTGTTTGGCATGAACTAACTATGCTTAGATAGGATTAGACATTTGTGTAAACATCACTATACTTGTGTAAAAATCAATGACAATATACAATTGAATAATCGTCATCAACAATCTCCCTCTTTGGCATTGATGGCAACACATGTCATAATACAAATAATTATATAGTAACAGACATAAGAACATAAATTTATTAATTTCCTTAGCTTCATTTTGATTCTCATCAAATTTTATTCATGTCCTTAGCTTCATTCTGATTCACATCCAAAACTCCCTCTGTCTTTACAATCACTAAAATACAGATTTCTCCCTCTTACATTAATCTTTGTTTCTGTAATATATAAAATAGGGGGGGTTTGATTGGAATGCAATGTGTTGGAAAAGGATAGGGTGATTTGATTGTTAATTTTTATTTGATTTGATTAAATTGAATTGAATTCCTTAACCCTACTTTATACTTACATGAATTTAATTGATTGTGTATTGCAATTGTGATTAGGGAGAAGATAAGATGTTCCTCTTTTATTCCCAATCCACAAATGGGAGATCCAAGTTGATCAACCCCAAGGAAGGGCTAATGCACAAATGAATCAACTATCTGCAAAGGATAATAACAAGTGGGGAATCTTAAATTTTGTTAATTATATGTATAGATTTTATATATGATAGTAATTGAAGAAATAGGAGAAATGCACTAACCTTGAAATATTCTAGATCAAAGAATGCTATTTTCTGAGTTCTGTAGACTATTTCTAGAAAAACTGACAATTGATCCCAAACCGAAACACAGAGACAAACAAAACCCAAAAATCTTTTTCCATTCTGATGTCGTCTTATGAAAAAGGTCAACCTTGACCCACAAATGTCAACCCTGACCCAATAATGTCGACCCTGACCTACACAGGTCCGACAGAGAATCTGTTTGCGCTGTCTGAAAGAAAGCCAAAAAGTGTATCCAGATCTGGTCTCAAATCTGTTGTTTTGAACCTATACTTGCAAGAAAAAGGGGATTTTTTGTTGTGGGGGAGGGGTTTGCCTTGGTCAAACCCCAGTTTTGGAATTAACCTCAAATATATGTAATTGAAATTGTAGAAATAGACAAAGTAAATGCTTAAATTCACCTCTCTTGTAAAAGTCCTTGTGGCGGATTCGAATCCTTGAATCCACAAGTATGCTTCAAAATGTGGAATGTAGAAAGGTAGGATGTCTTCAATCTCTTTCTTGTAGATCTCCAACACCAAGTCTTGAATGGGTTCTTGAATTTGGAATAGGCTTGGAAGAAGGTGGATGAAGAGATCACCAACAGGGCACTATGTTGCTTGATTCCTTCAATGGCCTCCAATGGATCTCCTTCATGAAAATGGATGCTTGAATGGATGAATGCTTACTTGAAATCTTTCTCCTTAGCTTTCTTGAATCACCCTTGAAGATATTTTGAGAATTCTTGATCACAATTAGAAGACTTAGTTCACTTGCTGATGGTTATCGTTAGAGAAAATAAGAGGAGAAGGCTCTCTTTTATATGAAACAAGGGCACAATCTTCTAAGGAGGCTGACACAGGAGAATTAAATTTCCATTAAAGCCTTTACCCCTAGGATAGGACCTATATTAAATATAATTTAGGAATCGACACTTCAGAACCTGAAACAGCTGACCCGAAAGTAAGAAAATACTTTTTGTAAAGACCAACATCCAAAATTGTGAGACCCCAGGATCTGAACCCTGGGTCAAGGTCAAGGAAAACCTTAACCTAGGTCAGGGTCAAGGTTGACCCTAACCTAGGTTAGGGTTGAGGTTGACATAGACCTAAAAGGTCGTCCCTGACCCTGAAGCCCAGAATCACCATTCTGCAGTTCAGAATGCAAAAATAAGGCTAAACAGGAGTGGAAAGAAGGGCAGAACAAGAGGGAAGCCATGTCAAAATCAGGAACCCATTCAAGGTGCTTGTCATGACCACAAAACACTCACTTGAAAGGATAAACAAGTCTAAAATGGAAGTGCTTCCATTTTCTGACTATACATTTAGCCCCCACTTTAGCAAGAGTATGAGCTCAACACAAACTCTTGGTAAAGGAGAATATACAGAAAAGAAAATCTTATTGGA